>CM068593.1:16175387-16357887 GCA_035048485.1 Pteria penguin | reverse complement strand
AAAAGTTTCGTCATATCAACTAAACTGTCTGTACGTAGGTACTATGCATGCGCGGATCCAGAAATTTTTGTCAGAGGGGGTCCAACCAAAAAAGGTAAATTTCTATCTTAGACGAGGGGGGTCCAACCCCAAAAATGCCCAAATATTACCTTTTTTGGTAAAATTTTCGGATTTCAGGGGGGGGGGGTTGGGGTTCCAGACCCCCCCTCCCCCAACCCCCTCTGTATCCGCGCATGCTATGACGTGATCATGAAGTGACATAGATGTTACAATGGTGTGACTTAGATCTGTCCAGAATATAGTTGTGGTGTTATCATGTGTCTAATTTGATGTCTCGATTAGGGGACGACTATCTGATTCTGAGGGAGGGGGTGTTTGGCAAATTTGGTCTGGTCAGATTATTTATTTTCAGATCTTTGAAGGATAGAATATTTGTATCCTTAATATCTTCTTACAGATTATTTATTTTCTTGACCGTTTTGTTGCCAATAAATACTTGTTAGAAATGCATTGTAATTACATGTAATTTACACACATATTTTGTTAAAAAAACACATTCTAATATAAGGTAAACTCAACAAATAACATGCAAACACCAATTTAATTGCATAGGTCTTTATACTACTAGTTTCTATAGTGAAGTGTTCATACGTCTCTCTTAGTCTCTGGTATCCAAGCCTGTTCGAATGATAATATTTAATTCGTTTTTTGTCTTACTTTGAACTATGTTATTTTAATGCAAAAAAGCATTTCATAAATATTTTTGATATATTTGATATATTGATTTTTCACATTTTTAACATTGTCTTTGCTACTTCTACATTAACTTTGAGAAATCTTGTTAGATATTAAGCAAAGATGATGTTCCTCATGTACAATTTTACATGTCTTAAAAGTTTTAATGAAACTAAAGACATGGCCATCTAAAATCATTGTCCAATATCATTGTGCAATGTTTTCTATATCTAAGGTGAACAATATAGGCCCATCTGGGACTCTTTTTACTTTTTGTTATGATGTATGTTAAGTAAATTAAAATACACATTTCTGTTTGTTTTACTTTTGTTCTTATTCAAATGTTATGTTTATGTTCATTTGACATCTGAATAAATGTGTTAAAATCATTTGATGAATGTTCTGTTGCACTGATTTGAATAAAACTTAAGGGAATGATATCTGGATTGATTTCAAGAAGGCTATAACATCAATAGTAGAAAACAACATACCATCCAAGATCAGCAGGAAGCGTTACTCTAACCCATGGATGACAACAAAGGTCAAGCGGTTATTACGGCAACGTCAGAAGGCTTTCCATAAAGCACGCAGCACAAAGAAGCCAAAGGACCAAGCCCGATGCAGGCATCTCAAGGCAACAGCCCAACGGGAAATGAGGATGGCCCATGACGATTACATCGACCAGACAGTATGTGGGGACATGCAGAATAACAGCAAGAGGTTTTGGTCATACCTGAAAAGCAAGCGCCAGGACACACAGGGAGTAGCACCACTAAAGAAGACAGGTGGACTCCTCTACAATGACACAGAGTCTAAAGCAGAAATACTCAATGAACAGTTCCACTCTGTCTACACAAGAGAGGACAGGACATCAATGCCAGACAAAGGTACAAGCCCTTACCCAGCGATGTCCTCGATCAAAGTTGGACAGACAGGAGTTCTCAAGCTACTTAGGAACATCCACTCTCACAAGGCGACTGGACCCGATGGAATACAAGCCAGGCTCTTACATGAGTATGCAGACCAGATTGCTCCAGTGATGACCAAGATATTTCAGATCTCACTTGATTCAGGTACCATACCAGATGATTGGCGCACAGCTTCTATCGTACCAGTATTTAAGAAAGGAGACAAACACCAGGCCTCGAACTACAGACCAGTTTCCCTGACATCAATCTCGTGCAAGCTACTGGAGCACATCATTCATAGCCAGGTTATGGATCACTTTGACCAACACTCCATCATTACCAACAATCAGCATGGCTTCAGATCTAAACGTTCCTGTGAGACACAACTAGCCACCACAGTAGACAGTATTGCCCGCTCCTTGGACCAGGGAAGCCAAGTCGACATCATCCTTTTGGATTTCTCCAAAGCCTTCGACAAGGTCCCTCATCAGAGATTACTACATAAGCTAGACTACTATGGAGTTCGAGACAACACCCTGCTTTGGATCAAGGACTTCCTCAGCAACAGACAACAGCAAGTCTTACTTGATGGTCATACTTCAACAAGTGCAGATGTGTTATCAGGAGTGTCACAAGGGACCGTACTTGGACCATTACTATTCCTGACCTTCATCAACGACCTCCCAGAAGTTACCCAGTCAGAGGCCCGATTGTTTGCAGATGATTGCCTACTATATCGCAGGATCAACAGCGAAGACGATAGCGACATGCTGCAGAAGGACCTAACAGCACTTGAGGAATGGGAAAAAAACGTGGCAGATGTCCTTCCATCCAGAGAAGTGTGTGGTAATTCAAGTAGCCACTAAAAGGAAGACTATACCAGCAAACTACAGTCTACACAACCATCAGTTAGAAGTTGTTGACCCCAGCAAGTACTTGGGTGTTACGATTAGCAACGATCTACAATGGAAAAAGCATATTGATGCCATTACAGCCAAGGCAAACAGGACCCTGGGTTTCCTCCAACGAAACCTCAGAGGATGCAGAACAACAGCACGGGTCAGAGCATATGAAGCCATTGTACGTCCAACCCTGGAATATGCTGCCTCTATCTGGGACCCACACTCCGTCGGAGAGATCAACCAGATAGAGAAAGTCCAACGAAGAGCTGCACGTTTTGCCACAAGAAATTACTGGGACAGGACACCAGGCAGTGTCACCAACATGGTCAACTCGTTAGGATGGGAACCACTACAGATAAGAAGAGTAAGGATCCGCCTTCTACTGTTTTTCAAGATCAAGCACAACCTAGTGGCCATCCCAGCAGAGCAGTATCTCATCCAGACTGACATCAGAACCAGGGGAAAGCACACCATCCGAATACCAACAAGGAGGAATGTATACCGGTTCTCTTTCTTCCCACGCACCATCAGGGATTGGAATAAACTACCATCATCAGTAACATCATCCTGTTCTTTGGAGGAGTACCGGACAGTACTCAGCAACTTACCACCAGCTCAGTTTAGTACAGAGTGAGGAATTAAGATTTTATTGTTTTAATTGTAACACCCTGACCTTTTCACACAACTAACCGGGCCTTCTAACTAGCGCTACGCGAAAAGGGGTCCAGACCCAGAAACCTAATAAACCCGAGCACACACTAAACTTCCTACATGTACCTCACTCATGCACCATCTAAAACCTTACTTTTTTTTTACTGCCTTCTGAGGCTTTAATCTTGACTGCCACATGAAGTATGACACTCATTTATGAGTACACTTCGTAATGGAAGAAGAAGAATGAAACACTGTCAACAAGTATGGCCACCATAAATTTTGAAATTCACATGATTTAATTTAAGCATCAACTTTGCAGATGTGCTCAGGCGAGAGATGAGACAAATTCGAGATTTTCACTTCAGGTTATGAATGAAACCATTCAATCAATCAAATTACGTACATACACCGAGCTGACACTATTATCAAATTATGTACGACATTTGTCCGGTCAACCGAGTCACCAGACATGTATATCCCGCATTTTAGGCAGCTCCGTATACTAGCGAGTCTATTTTTACCCAATTGGCACTCCTAAGTTGATCAAGATAGTATAGACTAGTGCAGCAGAAATTGACGGTGAGCACAGATGTCTGTGCAAACGTAAACAAGTGGTGGGCTTTACAAACAACCAATTATTATAAGTGGAGCGAAATCTCCCGAGTACGAAATCTCTCAGGTGTGAAAACGTTTTGGCGCGGAAACTCCCGACACAGCTTACGGTACTGTAGTCTGTACTGTAGTTTGAAATGGAACAGCTCACGGACCTTGTATTTAAGACTGGATTTAGAGAATTAAAAATGCATGATTGCCATGAGGATGACCATGATGAAGGAATACAGGATATCTTCTTGGATGGAGTCGCTGACATAAGAACAGATATAGATCTCGCACAAGAGCATCGCAGACATGAAGAACAAGAATTGGATCTGATACTCGAAAAGACCAAATCGTGCCATTCCATTTCTGGTCAGAAATTGGAAGCTTTCAAGTTGCAATGGACAAAAGACAGTCAAACAGGTGTGTTATGTATAATATACTGTACTTTGATTCTGGTATATTTTATAAATTTTCATTTTTATGAACTCTCATTTGTATATATATGTAGTCAGAAAGTTTGTCTACTAGCCCTTCTACAGATTTGTCCCATTACCTCGGTTGTAGAGGGTGAAAGGAATCACCGAAATGTATAATAGTTTTAAGCTTTTATCTTTTATTTCCTAATTCAGTCCATTTGGACTTCTAAAATTGATATTCTTGCGCCATTTTACTGCACGCATGTACATAATTTCCTCGCTATAGACATCCTTATGGATTTTCGCGAGTGTTGAAATTGAATGTAACAGTCCACAGCTGGCTCAGTTTGGTCCTACTAGACTAGTATAGTTTAAGCCTTGAGCAAATTTTAAAGCCAAGATCTCATCAAAGGTGATAAAATCGTGATTCATGCTGGATCTATTGCATCATAAAGATTCACTAATGATTTTATCACCTTTAGATCCCATCAAGCCTCAGGGCTCTTGTGGCTAAATGTAAATCCGGGTTGTTTCACCCCATTTGTTTGAAATAGTCAAATTTTGATTTTTGTAGTATAACGTACAATTTAATGAAGCATCAATTTAAACATTCATTATCAATATATATCATTTTCACATTTTCCAGGTTTCTCACAGTGTACTAATGACAGTAGTAGTTCCTCACTAACTGTGTACAATGTGGATAAATTTCATAATGAAGATCCACTAGAAAATGATGACCATTTTGAGAAAAGTAAGTTCTGGAAGGTATATGAAATTGATTAAAGGAATGTCCCTCCCACAATATTTCAATGTTTCTTTTTCCGTTTTTTAATGTACATCAGAAAATCAGGAATTGACCTTGACTTAATCTCATAATTGTCTTGTCCTTTCATTTTAATCTTCGAACATACATGTACAATGTAGTTTTAATCAAACAAACAAATACAGGTATTTAAAAACATGTACTTCATTTATTTTAGAACTTATACATGTAGGCCTCTTGGGTTTTGAACCATGTGTTTTGTGTTTGAATGCACCAGTGGCTTGTTTCAATCCTGTGGTTCAGGTGAGGCTAGAAAAACCAAGGCCCCATATGACAGTGAAAGTACTGGTAACGCGTAAAAGATCGACCTCCGTGCATATGGTGGATCTGTTGCATAGGTCTAAATTTCTATGCAATGCATCAGAAGATGCCGTCTCTGTATCGAGTGAAATAGTCTTGGAGCATGAAGTAGAACAAAATTTGATTAATTGAAGCATCAGTTTCACACAATGTAATTGATGCAGATTGGCCCATGATATTACACTGGATTGCTAACATATGACAATAAGTGTTCAACCCGGACCTTTACAAAGGAGTTTTCATGAATGATTTGCAACCTTTCCATATTTGCTCTGTAGATATAAACTGAGGGCTTGAGTCAGAGCAGACGGTCCCTCAATATTTTTTTTTGAGTGTTGATTAAGGCAGACTTTATATCCTGTACCAACCAGGTGCCACCATCATGTGAGTTTTCTTTGTAGAATAAGATGTGATGCATGTTGAGCTAAATTAGAAATAATCTGCATTTTTAAAACTACATGTACCTGTGAAAGAAGCCAATAATATGGTGTATACAGTGAAACTCTAAGAATACTTCTATTATTATAGTCACCTGGTATACATATACATACTGTAAATCTCATCTCATTGTTAAGGTTGTTCTTTATAGATGGATGGAAACCGAAAATTGGAAAGACAAAACTTGAGCCAGTTTTGCCAGACATTGACCAGAAATCCCTATGTTTGAGAACCACAAAGGCTTTACATGTGGATTACATCGATATTGAAAATGAGAATGAGAAGTATGTTCAATTAAGATATGTTCAGAAAAATATAATATGTACATGTATTTCAAGTTACATGAATCAATTAAAAAAAAAAAATAAACTGAAAATATTAGATGTGTAAACAAAATATTGTTTTATTTTTCAGATCATCAGATCAAGCAAAATCAAGGAAAGTCTGGGTAGAAGATGGGGAAGACATTGAAGATCCTGCAAAAAGCAGGCATACTTCTGAAAATCTGAAGAGTTCACTCGAGGAGCTTGAAATAAATCACTATGATTATGTAAAGGTATAATCAGGTTTGCACAGCCTTTGAAAAGTGCTTGAGTTTAAATTTAGAATTAATGAAAGTTCATAAAAATGAAAAAAAAGGTCAGAAAAGTGGTATTAGTTTGGAGGTCAAAAGGTCAAAGATAAAGGTCACAAAGCACGGATAACTAAATGTAAATTCTGGGCCATCACTGAAATTCCTGTACCCTTATGGTCAGTAAATTTCACACACAGACTTACTATGAGTAAAGAATTTGCCATATTGATATAGCTGTCATAAAGTCAAGGTCACAAAGCATAGAGATCTGAATATAATTTCTGCATCATAACTGAAATCCCTTTACACCTATAGCAAGTACACTTCACTCATTGACTCCCTGTTAGTCAAAATCTAATGATAATAATAATTTTATTTTAATAATAATAATTTTGTTAATATCAATTCTAATGCATTTTGTTTGTAACACGGGATCTCATTGGCTGTCCGATTTAAAAACAGCAAAGGTATTCACGATACCCCTGCAGTTTTTGATATGACGTCACGATACCCTGCAGTTTCTGATTTATGACGTCACGATACCCTACAGTTTTAATATGACTGTGATTAGCGACTTGGCTTAGAAAACCATAACTCTGTGCCTCTAGTTGTAATTATATTTGTCAAATGCATTAGAATGGGGTTACCATGCTTGTGTTTGACAAAAACTGACAGGGTATCGGTGAATACCCTGTCAGAAATGTCCATTTCACAGCTCGGTTAACGCCTCACAGTGAAACTCAATTTCTGACAGGGTATTCGGCGATACCCTGTCAGTTTTTGTAAAACACTCGCATGGTAACCCCTAAGTATTTATTTTTTCTTTTCTTTTTTTCCCCCCATATCTTGCTATTATAAAACTTACATCCATTTATATAACATACAATGTAAAATGATTTCTTAAAATATCTTTTTTCAGGAACGGATGAAAGGCCCTGAGCATTTGAGAGAGGTGGTGAACTCCCAGCGGGCAGTACACATATGCTTTCAAAGATACAGTTTTGGAGAGGGCATCAGATACGAACACCATGCGGTCATATTGACAAATGAAAATAATGACAAAAATAATAATATCATGAAATCAGAAACAGAATTTACATTGATACAATCCTTAGGATGTTTTGGAAACATTCTGAGATGTAAACCTATTGCAGAAATTAAATTTACACCAGTCACTATGGAAGACTTCAAAGATTATGACTATAGCAACGGTGTGTACATTTGTAGATATCCATATTTGAATATTGACTTTGACAAAATTCACTTGAGGGTAAAAGATTTACAAAATTTTAAAAATTACTATTCTTTTTCATCAATGAACTGTGAAAACGTTGCAACAAAAATCTATACAGGAAAAGGTTTTTCAAAGCAGTTAGATTGCATGAGTCAAATTTACTGGTTTATTGTTGACTGCCTGGATACTTTGGCCTATGCTAGGGAGTTTGGATTTATGGTCATAATGACCTTTGCCCTTTTCTTTTTGCACATTTTGAGAGATGCAGGCCTAGGTATACTTTTAGTGGTTTTAGTTGCCATGTCTTCAATCAGTGAACTGATATTTAGAAAGGGAAATGGCTGTTTGGAAATTTTTTCACAAGGAAAGTCTTGCAAACCTTTTCTTCCTGTGACCTTTATCAAACACCAGGTATTTAGACTGGCATTTAGTTGTTTCAACACTCTTCTGACTTCTGTCAAAAAATGGGTAGTTCAAGAGGCGACTGGTTGTTTCAACACTCTTCTGACTTCTGTCAAAAAATGGGTAGTTCAAGAGGCGACTGGTTGTTTCAACACTCTTCTGACTTCTGTCAAAAAATGGGTAGTCCAAGAGGCGTCTGGTTGTTTCGACACTCTTCTGACCTCTGTCAAAAAATGGGTAGTCCAACTGGTGAATTGCTGTTTCAACACTCTGCCAATTTCTGTCAAAAACTGGATAGTCCAACTGGTGACTTGCTGTTTCAACACTCTGCCGACTTCTGTCAAAAAATGGGTTGTCCAAGTAGCGACTGGTTGTTTCAACACTCTGACGACTTCTGTCAAAAAATGGGTTGACCAAGTAGCGACTAGTTGTTTCAACGTTCTGACGACGATTGTCAAAAAATGGGTTGTCCAACTGGTGACTGGTTGTTTCAAAACTTTGTCGACTTCTGTCAAAAAATGGGTAGTCCAAGTGGTGACTGACCGTTTCAACACTCTTCTGACTTCTGTCAAAAACTGGATAGTCCAACTGGTGACTGGCTGTTTCAACACTCTGCCGACTTCTGTCAAAAAATGGGTAGTCCAAGTGGCGACTGGTTGTTTCAACACTCTGATGACGTCTGTCAAAAAATGGGTCGTCCAACTAGTGACTGGCTGTTTCAGAACGTTGTCGACTTTTGTCAAAAAATGTGTAATCAAACTGGTGACTAACTGTTTCAACACTCTGCTGATTTCTGTCCAAAAATGGGTAGTCCAGCTGGTGACTGGCTGCTTGGACCGAGCAGTTTTCATGAAGTTGGTGGATTTTCTCTTCTCTTTTCTATGTATAGCCTCAGGATTAAGACAGGTCACTCTGTGTAATGGAGATCATTTGTTGAGCATTAGCTTATTCCTAGAGTGCAGAGTACTGGTACATCATGCAGAAAAAGAATACGAGTTGACTTCCGGACATTGGAAGGAAAAATATCATAGCTTAAGGCTGATGTGGAAGTATGGAGGATCCTTTCTTTTGCGTGTATTAGTTCTTCAGTGCTTTAAAATCTCAGTTTTATCTAATATTTGGTTTATGATTACACTGCCAATTATACTAGGATCCCTGCATGACATTGTAGTACATTTTCTTCAGAGTTGTTATGGTCTGTTTCCTCAGCGAAGTTACATGTATGATGTAACTCAGTGTGCAGGTCAGTCACGTTGTTAGCACAATTTGGCTAGACTGAGACCTCTTCTGACTTCATACTTTTTTTTTTTGCCTTTCCTGTTACAATCGGCAATGGGTAAGAAAGCAAAGAGATAGTTATCAAAACTTCCTTAACATGGCTTCTCTTTGGTTAGTTCCTTTACTCTCATTTGAATGGTGTGACTCAAACATCAGTATGTTGGTCTTCAGTATTAGAGGTCAGACATGTAGGTTCATACCCAGCTTATAATTTTTTTTCCTTTTCTTTTTCAATTAGATCTAAGATGCATGTTGCAAGAGCAGTTTCATGTTAATAATTTCTCATTTAAATCTTAGAGGAGTTTTTGTAGAAGTCATATGTCTTGGCAATGCATGGAGACAGGTGACTGAAAATATTAAGTAATTTTCTCGGAGAAAATAAAAGGTTTCATTGAATGTGTGTGTAATATGACAAAGTTGTGTCATTAGTACATGTATATAGCGAATAATCAGTCCTGAGGTGAGCTGAAAAGATCAGAGCAGTATTAGTAGTGGTAAAGTTGTTGGAATATTTATATATCTAGAATTGAAAAAAACATTGTATATTACTTGAAAAAAATTGTTAGTAAAGTGTTGTAAAGAAATGGAAGTGAAATAGTGTGGTATAGTAGAGTTATAGGTCTCAATAGTTAGGTTGGATAATTATTTCTAGAAATAGATATTGTTTTACTTTTTCATAATGTATCGCCATGATAAAGCTGAAATTCACTTTTCCTAATCTTAGAAAGAAAGAAAGAAAATGTGTGACATTTAAAAGCAGAATTTATATAAATTTTGTATCATTGTTTTAAGCTGTTTTCTGTTCTTAGATTCTCAACCCCACCCGCCCCAATTTTCAATCACTGCCCTTTTTTTTCAAAATTCACACATTTGAAATTCCTGCATTTTGGAAATTTAGGATTTTTTGAAAATGGCATCAAACTAAATTCCAAATATTCCCCCATCTTGTCGGATTTGTATTTCTTAAGTTAAAAGTTTTGAAGTTGATTAATGTCATTATTCAGTGCTTGCCCAATCTTATTTATATGGTATTTAGTGTCCAATTCCTCTTAAAATAGAAATAATATTTGCCCCCACCCAAAATTTTGAGTAAAGTTGGATGAGAATCTAAGAATTTTTTTATTATGGCCTTAAATAATGTATTTATGTACGCTTTGTATATTTTGACATGATTTGTAATAGTTTATTTTAATATATAGATTTATAAATTATGGTAACATTATCTATAATGGTGGCATAGCCTTGCCGTAAAATGCAGAAAGTGAATTTTAATCAGGGGCAAGTCTCTTTATTGAATCTCTGAAGACTTGCATGCTCAATACATTTTCTTTTTAAAATGTGATATTAATTTACATGTATATATATATATATATATATATATATTCACAACAAAAATATACAAAAAATGACACTGTGGAACCTCTTTTGGGGTCTGAAGTTCTGGTCCCCAATTCTGGATCTGGTCAGAAAATGTTATAATTAAAATGTTTCTCACAAAAGTGTGCATATGTATCTGTGTTGTATTGCCATGATGTATATATTTTCAAAATAAATATAAATTATTCTTATTTCCTGTGAGTTATTAGTGTTTTCTATAGAGCCGAGGGATACAAGTTTAAAGAACTAGACTCCCAGATTACAGTACAGTCCGGGTGGAACTTAATTTGCCCACTGGTCACAGTGGGCATTTTTAGAGTGGACATTAAAAATGTCCACTTGACAGTGGACATTCTTGCAAGAGTCAGTTAGAATTAACATACAGGTAAATGGACAGCTTGATAGCTCAGGTAAATGTCCACTCCTAATGCCCACTGAAATTTCAGGTGGACTGCCCACTGTGGACAGTGGGTATTCAAAGTTCCACCCGGACTGTACTATATACCAAAGTATTTAAGAGATTCGTAAACAATGGTAACCTCCTGATTCTATCTCCCAATATAACTGAGAAATTTCTAAAAGTGACAAATTCTCAGTTATCTGCCAGCACACCTTGGAACTTTTTGTCGTGAAAGATTTGGAGATTTTGCGTTTTTCATCTGGTTTTTCAGTTTTTATCTGGCTGTTTTATTGGCCTTTGATGTACCGATATTTTGATAAAATATAGAAAAAAATCTATGACATTTCAATAACCTTTCCCCCAAGTTTACATGATGTAAAGGGGCATTGCCTGACGATTGCAAAATTGCTTCTTAGATTTGCGTCATATTTCTATGACATCACAACCCAAGCATTAACGTCATAATGAAAATTCCGATAAAAAGTGGTTTGACCAATATATGACCCCTAACACCAATTAAAATTTGAAAAAGGTCTATTGTTTGATAAGAATTAAGTATACTTTATACAAGTATGCCTAAATAAAAGATATTGTTAACATACAAAGTATCATAACTCAGCAACGACAAAATGGAATTTCATCAAATTCCCAACGATATATATTACTAGATAAATCGGTCCATAACTTGTACGATTTACTGTAAGAATGCAGTGCAGGATAAATGGCAAATGAATATTACAGTATAGTTTATTCATCAGGAGTAATACAGCTTTATATATATATATATATATATATATATATATATATATATATATATATATATATATATATATATATATATATATGAATAGTTTGGTCTACCTGCTTTTTTTGCTTTTTTTTTTAGCTCACCTGAGCCAAAGGCCGTTAACACCCATGTAGCTAGCGTGGTTGCTCCTCACCTTAAGATGTTGGTGAAGGATCTCCTGCAGTTGACCACAACCAACGCTCAGAGATTGTACGGGGCAGCATAAAAATCTCACCTGTAATAGGCAGTATAGACAGCCTGTTACATATATCCTTTGATGGGCAGTTCAGTTATCCTGTTACAGAATTGTTATGTCAGTATTTTGTAATAAATAGGCAGTCTAGACAGTCAATTTAAATGTACTGATATTTTTGTATTAGATACATGTAAAACTTTTTAGTCTGGCTATTTTTTCAAAATAGTCGGAATATTTCAGTTTATGATGCACTGGTCTTTCATCATGGAATGGGGAGGAGTGTGGTAGAATTGGTCGGGTTCGACATTTATATTCAATGACTTGACCTGTAATATCACGTGGTACACCACATGACAGATATATACAGCTAAGGACCAACGGGGCGGCGCATTCGATTTCCAGACAGCTTATGTACTCGTATTATCAAGGTATTTCTTGCTATTTCATGTTTGTCATGTTTATTACCTTTATGCATACTTGTAATTAGCAAACATATTGCTAATTTACAATAGCTGTCATTGGCTCTGCTTGGTTGACACATTTTCGACTTCTTCTCGAGAACAGCAGCACAGAATTCCACCAAACCTCATAGGAAGTAAGTACTCAAGGTTCTCTACCAAGTTTGTGTTTTTCGTGCCCATCCGTAATCCAAGATGGCTGCCATTGGCTCTGATTGGTTGACACATTTTCGACTTCTTCTCCAGAAGCGCTACACAGAATTTCACAAAACTCATATGAAGTAAGTACTCGAAGTCCTCTACCAAGTTTGTGTTTTTCATGCTGATCCGTAATCCAAGATGGCCGCCATTGGCTCTGATTGGTTGACACATTTTCAACTTTTTCTCCAGAGGCGCTACACAGAATTTCACCACACCTCATAGGAAGTAAGTACTCAAGGTCTTCTACTAAGTTTGTGTTTTTCGTGCCCATCCGTAATCCAAGATGGCCGCCATTGGCTCTGATTGGTTGACACAGTTTGGACTTCTTCTCCAGAACCGCTGCACAGAATTTCACCACACCTCGTAGGAAGTAAGTACTCGAGGTCCTCTACCAAGTTTGTGTTTTTCGTGCCCATCGGTAATCCAAGATGGCCGCCATGGGCTCTGATTGGTTGACACATTTTCGACTTCTTCTCCAGAACGGCTGCACAGAATTCCACCAAACCTCATAGGAAGTAAGTACTCAAGGTCTTCTACCAAGTTTGTGTTTTTAGTGCCCATTCGTAATCCAAGATGGCTGCCATTGGCTCTGATTGGTTGACACATTTTGGACTTCTTCTCCAGAAGCGCTGCACAGAATTTCACCAAACCTCATAGGAAGTAAGTACTCAAGGTCCTCTACCAAGTTTGTGTTTTTTTTCGTGCCCATCCGTAATCCAAGATGGTCGCCATTGGCTCTGATTGGTTGACACATTTTCGACTTCTTCTCCAGAAGCCCTACACAGAATTTCACCAAACCTTATATGAAGTAAGCACTCGAAGTCCTCTACCAAGTTCGTGTTTTTCATGCCGATCCGTAATCCAAGATGGCCGCCATTGGCTCTGATTGGTTGACACATTTTCGACTTTAAAACGACTGCACAAAATATCACCATAACTTATAGAAAGTCTTGTAGTAAAAAAAGCAAAATTTTCTACTGAAATGAGCTGTCATTTATTGTAAATAAGCAATTTGTGCTCAGGTGAGCGATATAGGCCCATTTGGGCCTCTTGTTTGTCTATCCTTGACGAAAACTTAAGCATAAATTAACATTTGTGGTAACTTGAAAAGTGAGAAATATGGCTTTGATTTTTCATATGTTTATTCCTTGTAAGAGTATATTTCTGTTGGAACCATCAGTATAGACCTTGTGACCTTAACCGTGATCGTTGACCTACATGTACTTTCAAATACTTTAATATCCAGGTGTATCATTGATTCACCAAAAATCTGTTTTGTTAAGTATCATTACCACAATCTGAGGATTGGCGGATTTGGTCGGAATAATTTACCGAAAAAGGTCATTTTGGACCATATTTAGGGCTGCAACCTCCCACCCCTCCTTCCAGACCAACGAAAGCGCTCATGCTTTGCTGAATGATCTCTACGTGTTTTCACTTTAAGATAGATACTAACTTTTACGTAGGTATCTCACATAAAATAATTGTGAGGTAAACGAATCTACGGAATCAAAAGTAAAACTATGGGAAATGAAGGAATAATTAGGCTTCCATAGGAATTCCTTGACGTCAACCTTTGTGATGTAAAATACCTATCACATAAGGAAATAAATTTCATGAATGTATAATGAAAATCATAAACAGATCACTAAATTACCATCATTTTTAAAATGAACCATACCATAATTTCCCGCCTTTATTACTTGAATTGATTTTAGTTCATTATAGAATGATTCATTTGCATATAGCTTTATTGACCAATAAGCTATATACATGTACTACAATTAAGTTGAAATGGGCGGAGGTGTAGGTGGGTGGACTTCAGCACTATATAGGAATTCACTGTGGCAAGATTTACCTATCCTACGATTGACTGATTGATTTTTTTTAAGGTCACACCACGAATATTTCATATATATGGTGATGGTCTGTCCTACGAGTAGATATAATAAACTATCACATACAACAACAGAAAAATATGAAGAGAGAATAAATACATATTAACATCAATCTAACATAAATATTTGATTAATGGAAAAAACATTGCCAACTTAGGACATTCAACCACAGTAGAAAATCAGCAATCACAATATACCATTTGGTATAAGAACAACCTTATTGCTGATTGGGGTAATAAAAAATCTCAACAGTATATACAAGAGTTGCTAGAAGACAACAGAGCTCGTCAGTGGCAACAAAATTTAAATAGCAAAATTTTTTAATAAGTAGGTCAATCTTCAAAGTCAAGGTCAAAACATTAAAAATTTGGATACTTAACGAAAGGTCTGATAACAAGGAATATAAACAGTAAATATTGAAGCCCTATCTCTTACTGTTCATAAGTTATGACCATAAAAATAGGTCACACTTCATGCCAGGGGTATGACAACAGTTTTCCAGACATTCATCCTGGTGAGCTAAAAAATGAAATACATGGTGATCCACAGTAATCACAGTCAAAATATTACAAAACATGAGTTAGTGCAATAAACCTTATTCTAATTTTACATGATGTAAGGGTCAATATTGGACAAATGAAGTTTTGCTGCTCTGATTTGCGTTATATGACCTCACAGTCCAAGGATTTATGTCATAAAGAAAATTCCAGCAAAAATGTGGATTTTACGATAAAAGGTCCATTACATCATTTAAGGTTGGAAAAAGGTCTATTAAAGGTCTATGAATGAATATAAAATTGAAAAAAAAAAGATATCAACTTAATAAATATAATCAAAAATTTAGTAAAACATTTTAATATAAAATATTAAAAGACATGAGTTAGTGCAATAAACCTTATTCTAATTTTACATGATGTAAGGGTCAATATTGGACATATGAAATTTTGCTATTTAGATTTGCGTCATACGACTGTGACCTAACAGTCCAAGAATTTATGTCATAAAGAAAATTCCAGGAAAATGGGGATTTTACGACAAAAGGTCCATTACATCATTTAAGGTTGGAAAAAGGTCTATTAAAGGTATGAATGAATATATGAAATATAAAATAAAAAAATTAAGATATCAATATAATAAATATAATTAAAAATTTAGTAAAATGCACATCTTTTAAGGATTGTTTCATTATAAATATATGACAGTATAAAAACATAAAATGGTGTAAAGAGTTTACAAAAATACTCTCCACATATGTAGAATTTTCATGACATGTTTCAAAAACTAAAATCTTGTATATAAAGGTGTAAACTCTATCAGGAAATTGAGCATTTTGAATAAACTGAAATTGTGTATATCCCATGTAATATTTTTAGCAACAATGACAAAAAAACCCAGTTTTTTTTTTGGGGGGGGGGTGTAGTGAGTGGTGTTGTGCCATGTCAAGATTATTTAATTGATGTGGGAATGGTATTTGTCCTAGCCTTAGCACAGAAATTTAGATCTATGCAACAGATTAATACCATTCAGTAAGGAATCTGTTATGGTTGGTTGAGAAACAGGAGGTAAACCAACCAGCTCTTAAACATAGTGGTAAAATCTTGGAATTGAACCCAGATTGTCGGCGCTGCAAGCCAAGCGCTTAACCACTACACCAAATCTGCCCCAAGAATCTTTTATGTGCCACGTCTACAGTGATATGGAATATCGGGGTTTTTTTTACTGTCTCATATGACAGATTTGACACCTACTAAGGCGCTAAACATGGTCCTTCAGACCATGCGCCATCTACAAGCCACTGCTGGGACTTGAACCTTGGACTTCCATGAGCAAATAGACCATCTTCATATTTTACACGATATAAGCGGCCTAAGACCCCACATGCAACTCTCGCTGGGATTTTTATTTTAACGTTATTGCTTAAATTGTGATGTCAACATCCAGTCCTTTACGTCACAATAAAACCCCAGCAAAGAGTCCTGCGACACTTATAGCGTGTTAAATATGAAGATTGTTGATCTATGCCAGACTTAAAAGAAAAGTTCATAAAAGAAATGTAGGAATACATTATTACAGTACATCAATATTTCTAGATAAGGGTAAAATAGTTCAAAGTTATGATTTAAAATACTTGCCATCATCATTCAATACAAAAATTCTTAATTTGACAAGTACAATGAAGATTAATTACCATAAAACATATCACTATATAACAATACAACTATAATACATATATAAGTCATAACAATTAATCCGTTTTTAAAAGAAAAAACAGAATACAAACACATTATGTACCATGAAGATTAATTACACTAAAACGCTTCATTAGGCCATAACAAAAAAATTCCTAGATTCTCATTTCCGCCACCCTGATTTTTTTTTCTTATTACATTTTGAAAATTACATAGCCGACTGGAAATCTGTGTCTATAGTCGGATTTCCGTTATAGATATATGAGATTTTGTTTATATTTGTTGAATTTGTAATTATGTGTTACTTCGTGTTATCAGGGACGTATATATCTAAAGGGATATGCAACTACCCCCCCCCCCTTTTTGCCCTGTCGTAGCCTCGTTTTAAATGTGTTGAAAAAGTTGCGCATGCGCATTTTATTATTCTGCTATTTCGGACATTAAACAATCCAACAAAATGACAATTCACACCAATACAATGCAGTATAACGTATCTATTCTAAAATTATGCAATAAAATTTTACTTATCAATTATGTCATTTATGTGTATTTAAAATAACCACTTAAAACCAGAGATATATATATATATACTTACTGTGTGTATATGTCTCTGCTTAAAACTATATGTTTACTTCATAAGGCGTTGTTATATGGGACGTATAGAACTATCCCTGGTGTTATCTAATATATGACGACATTACGTAACGGCTTTGATTGGTTTGTTGTTTTAACGATTACATGCAATACCCAGGTGAATATCTGGGGAAGGTATTGTTATTCCTATTGTTATATCGTATATGACGTACGTTCATAACAGAATTAATTGTAGAGCGAGAGCATGCAAGATGTCCGATTGCCTTCACTGGTAATTAATTGCCTTTTTGTTTGTTTTGTTTTGGGTTGTTTTTTTTTTTCACTTATTTTGGCCCCTTTACATGTATATCTGGTTTCCGACACAACAAAGCAGTATAAGCAGAAGAATAGAAAGTCTTTATAAATTCTGATTAATTTTTTAATCTCTCCCTCCCTCTTTCGTTCTTTATTTTTTAACTTCTGCTTTGTTTTATCTTACTTTTCCGGGGTTCGAGTTTAGGGGCATCATTGTGAGAAACCTGACCAACGATCATTGTCCAGGGAGATATTTAAAGTTTTATTTCGGTTGTCACATCCGTATGTCACATTTCATCCATGTTAACAATAATATAATCTACCATCTGATGAAATACTTTCTGATAATAAGAGTCTCCAGAACCCCTAATATATAAAATCTAAGTCAAATAATAAGAAAAATTATTTTCGGAAATATTTTATTTCATAAATTTGTCTATTTATTGAGTTAAACACTATATTTTATTGAATGTGCACTTTTGTACATAATTAGAAAATAATAAAACTTTAATGTCACAGTCCATGATCTACTGCCCGGAATCCACTGTCCACAGAAAACCTGCAAATATATATATATATACAAAAATCAGTAATATAATTATTTTAATATTCAGTTTCACACCTTATTTCATTTTAATAACTTATATACACTATATTTCCTCTGTACTTGAAATCATTACTGAGCCCGTCTTGGACGTACATATTTACGTGCCTTAATCCATTTAATGAAAATATAGATCGAAAAACCATGACCCGATCGGTGTTTAGTATGATCATGTCTCTGGTATGATAATATAAATCAGAAAAACATCACATGAAAAAAAGTTATCGACGCGTTAGGGAGGAGTTTCATGTAAAAGTCGGGCTATTGATACAACAACAGAAACGGGTAGACCCATACCTTTGTTATATATTATCGTTATAGTAATCGCATGCAGCATAGGCATTTCGAAATATTATTTTTTTTCTAAGTCACAATACTTTTTTCATTGTGTTGTATTCACATTCACGTTTACAAGGGTTTATGTCACTTATTTTCGGTTGCCGTTATGCTGCTTATTTTTAACATGTACTCCACGACCGGCACGAGAGGCTTGCAGAGAGGTTGCTTTGAACACTAAAAACAATGGTTCATTTTAACTTTACAAGAAGTAAACAATTTCAAACATTAAACTCACCTTAATTTAAGGATACAGCATTAACGATCTCTCTGAATATTGTTCTATGAAGACAACAACTTTCTCAGGCGACGAATAAGGAAAAATATGGCGGACATTTCTTATCGCGCATGCGCAACTTTCTAAACACATTTAAAACGAGGCTATGCTAGGATAGCGGGGTAGTTGCATATCCCTTTAGATATATACGTCCCTGGTGTTATCAATATACAGGGAATAACAATTAGTTCTAGTTAACCAGAAATGCATTTCTCTATATACGTTCAACATGTGATGACTGTACAACATTTTGTGTGTGTGTGTGTGTGTGGGGGGGGGGGGTTAATATTGAAAAAATGGTACTTTTTAATTAACCTGGAAATAGAAAATACAAACATTTACATAGGACACAAGACCTATTTCAGTGTACATATTTAAGTTAATCAAGTAGTCAAATTCGCAGTAACAAAACAAAACAAAACAAAAATGAATAAAATAGATAAAGAAAATGCAACATCGCAACGTTTTAGGGTGCAATGTTTAGCTAATGATATGCATACATGTACATGTTTAAAGATTTTAGGGCTGAAATATGTGTACAAATCCTAACTTGAAAACAAAATAGATATTCTAACAACAATAACAACTCAAAGTTAGAAAGATATTTTCTTGTGTAATTATTCGATTTACTATGTGGTTTAAATTACTATTCTACTCAATATATAATCAATGTTTTATCTATTTTTCACAAAAATAGTTGAAGTATAAACCTGCGATAACAGGAATATATTTTTTGCTAGATAAACATTCGTCCGTTATGACGTACCGTGCGGAAGGTATTAATCTTTCACATTTTCGGCTTTTCCCCCCAAAACAACACGATCAATTTCAATAAAACTTCACACGAATTATTCTTGCATGAAATGGATTCACGTTTGTACAAGTAAAGGTCCTGAACCAAAAGTCCCCATTTAAGGGGAGAACATTCACACGTACTCGTCATATTGTTTACATTCGATATAATCGTTCAACTAACCACCACCGATAAAAATCAAGCATTTTGGAGTGAAAATTTTCTATAAAAAAACCCCCAAAAAACAAAAAACAAAAAACAGGCCACTGTGGCTTCACCGTTGGTAAAACATTTTATACATATATTGATATTGTCGAGTTTATTTGAATGAATGACTGAATGAAGGAAGGAAGGAAGGAATGAAAGATTAAATGAAAAAATAAATAACAAATAAAAAATAAAATAATTAGCAAGAAGGAAGAAAGAAAGTAAGAAGTAGTAAAGTGCATGTAAAGCCCATCGTAGGGGCCAAACAGTTTTTACATCGGCTTATGTAGGAATTATCTGTAAAGATCGGTTTCTCAAAAATCTCAAGTCATAGTTTCTTCATCAGTGGCGGGTTTATAGTGGGGGCGCCCCCTTTTCGCCACATATTTCCCAGTAAAAATCCAGATTTGGCACCAAAAAATGGTCCAGTAGTTTGGCTAATACACATGTGGAACCCCCCCCCCCCTTTTCAGAAATTGTGGATCCGTCAGCGTTTGTTTTTAGTGTATAGCATATTTACGACACGTATAGCCTCAGGCTGATTTGTTCGAGGCTATATATGGCAATATGTAGCCCAAACTCCGGGGCTGGAATTGTTTACATTGCTAATATAAGAAAACCCTTTACAATTCTTTCCCAAGAACCATCCTTTTTTTGCTTGCATTATCAAGTTTATTTGAGGAAAACCCATATTTCAATTTTTGATCGGCTCCAAGCGTTGAAGTATTTTGAACAGAAATGTCTACATCTTGTTGGTTGGTTGGTTGATTGGTATTTTACGTCGCTTTCAACAATTTTCAGTTATATCGCGACATGGAAGCAGGAAGTAACCGACCTCTTAAACATGGTGGCGCAACCCGGGAATCGAACCCGGATCATCGGCACTACAAGCCAAGCGCTTAACCACTACCCCAAGCCTGCCCCTCTACATCTTGTAGTGATATTTCCTTCAAGCGCGGATCCAAAGGGAGATGAGGGTATTGAGAGCGTCATGAAGTTTATTTGGTCTTCCCACGCTCAAGTCTGCATGTAGAGTAAACGTACTGTTTTATATTTATGAAGTCGTTATTGTTGCCTTGTTTTATATATTTAAGACGTCTTGAACTCAGCATTTCTGTCCATAGCTATTGACCATTTGATTTTCAAGTAAAAACAAGCTAAACGCAAAAAATCTGTGTTTACTGAAGCGTGACATCGAGGTCAAGGTAACCAAATTTCGCATCAGTCCGGAAGAACCCATTAATGTCAACAAACCTACCAAGTTTGACGTAGATTTCGACAATGGTATGTAAGAAATCAAGCTAAAGACAAATTGTTGACGCCGGACGGACGGACGGACGGATTGTTAACACCGGACGGACGGACAGACTGACTTCACCAATTCACAAACCAGACTTGCTGTGTAATCCGGTCAAAACGAAATGAAATATCTATCTTTTATACCCCTATCACAAGTCCATCTATTACAGAATTACACGCCCCAGCATGCGCCACAAGGAGGTCCATCGATGACCTTTCAACACCAACTGAAAATTTGGCTTCGGTGGAACATCGAAAGAAATATTACTCGAATTGATATTGATCGAAGGATAACAGACGGAAGACACCTTCGGCCATCGTGACATTGGGAGATATTCGGTGATTGAGGAGGAAGGGGTGGTTCATTTTCTCGAGGCCGTAATCCTTTGTCCACCGCCCGATCATTAGAAGGCAACCCACCGAGCAGTCTATATGTATGTGGGCCAGCAAGCGTTTTTAATATCTGACGGTATGCGCGGATCCAGAAATTTTTGTCAGAGGGGGTCCAACCAAAAAAGGTAAATTTTTCTCTTAGACGAGGGGGGTCCAACCCCAAAAATGCCCAAATATTACTTTTTTGGGGGTAAAATTTTCGGATTCCAGAGGGGGGGGGTCCAGACCCCCCACCCCCTCTGTATCCGCGCATGTGACGGGTAATGACAGGACATCAACCAAATTTCTTGGATTTGGTTGAATCTTGTACATTTGAATAAGCTCCTTATTGAAGAAATCTTAAACAATCCAAAACCAATAGACTCATATAAAGACTAATATACATGTATATATCCTCATTTATACACTTCCCTTAAAGCACAATCAGCATGGTGTGATATGCCTGACAGCTGGAAGGTAGGTATAAATATCTTGACAAAGTTTGAAAAGTAATTAAATATATGAAATTAAATGATGCAAAGTCATTGTGACATTATCAGTAGTGAAATATAAAATGAATATTTTGTTTCCTTTTAGGATAATATATCCAGTATTGAATTCAAATAACGATATTACTGAAAAAAGGAAACATGACGTTTTAAGTTTTGGAGTATATTCTCTTTATATTATCATAAAATATAAAAGGTATGATGAGATTTAGATGAATTATTTAAGAACAATATACATATCTCATTGCGTATTTATTGATAAATACATGTATATATCTCGTACATCTACTATACAGTACTAATCACAAATGTCAAATGAATCGGCGTACGTTAACAACTGTAGGATTTGTGATCCTAAACTCGAGACTTAGATATCTCGAACTATGGATATCTCGAAGTATGTTCCACGGTCCCTCCGACTTCGAGATAACGAGGTTTGACTGTATATATATATATATATATATATATATATATATATATATATATATATATATATATATATATATATATATATATATATGACTGTATATATATATATATATATATATATATATATATATATATATATATATATATATATATATATGACTGTATATATATATATATATATATATATATATATATATATATATATATATATATATATATATATATATATATATATAGTGTCTGTTTAATGAGCTCATTAACAACATCATCATCATCATATATATATATACAGTCGATATACAAAACGTCGATGTTTGCCATAGCAATGGTACTAAAGATAAAGCCTGTCGCTCTATTTTAAGATAACTTTTTACACTTTATAGGGCAAAAATATCACTTGATAAAGAAGAATAACGCTTAATTGATAGGGCACCTTTGTACGGCACATAATACGCTCACATCTAATTATTCTAGGTGTCATACAAACTAGAACTAAATATCTAATCTTAAAGGGGTAAATGTAGATTACCTTTGATGCTGGTAAAATAATTCATATTTCTTCAATTGTTTGTAGTTTAATTGATCCATCTTTTCCTATGTTGACACCCCTTCTTTCATAAATATACCGACTGCAATAGTATTAAATATTAAGGAGATATGAATACGCGCTTCAATATGCGCATCTACATACTGTGATCTTTCTTGTACCAAGTTTCATCAAAATCCACCAAAATGTTTAGGAGTTGCGAGGACAAGGTATTTTAGCAAAGAAAAATCTTAGTCCAAAGGTCATAACTCCTGTGAATTTTTCGGACAGCAAATTCATTCCAATATGCACATTTTCATATGGTGTCCTTTCTCCATCTTGTGATCTTTCTTTGTACCAAGTTTCATCAAAATCCACCACAGGCATAGGAGGAGTTGCAAAGTCAAGATAGGTGGGACAGACGGACGAGTGGTCCTCCCGGAAAACCATGCATCATGCGTTAATGTAATTATGCAGTTTTTCCTTCTTTTTATTATGGTTATACTTCCATCCACCGAAAAATCAGAAAAATTAGATTCATTCCTTCTCTTCTTAAACAGTATATGTAAGCTTAGCTGAAAGGCACGTCTGTATGTTTTTACTTATGGCATATTCCGTAAATAGGACCACGGTTCTTGGTGTGTATAAATTTAGTTGATTAAACATAACCAATGCGCTATTTCGAGTGTTGTCGATCGGCAAGGGATGCTTACTCCTCTTCCTGTGGTCAACTATCTATGTAAGGTGCCTGTGTTTGTCCCTATTCCAAGATCTATAATGTATGAATAGTGGATGGACATTTTCGAATTCAACTTTTGGCCCAAAGACCAAAGTGTTGGTAAGGACCCACAACATTTGTACCACAGGGTCCTTGTAACATATAATGACCTTTTTTTTCTTTTTTAGATTTATATACAAAAGAAGAGGGAGTCCTCTAGGAGAATACACAGGATGCGAGATACAGGTCCTCAGCCAATCATTATTCGAAATTAACGGAAACTTTCCACTCATGTAAAAAAATGTTGCAAGTGGAAACAGAGACACAGACTTCTTTTTTATCTTTATTAAAAACGAATAATATAATATGTTCATCATTAAATATAATACATAATAACAAGAGAATGCTATAATATTACACTACTCAAAAAGACAAATTAAGAAGTTTTCTTATTGCATTTTCGATACAACCATCTGTTATTGTAAAAAAGAAGGGGCAGTAAAGGCTCCTACAGGCCCAAATTTATGAAAATTCTGAATTTATGAAAATGAAGAAAAAAATCAAATTAACAAATCCTCTTCGTTTTTACAATGTCTACCCTGGCAGAATATATGAAAATTTTGTGAAGATGGGCCTAAAATTGTCCTTACTGCCCCTAGCTCTTTGTCCTGGATACTTAATTAAAGTGCTATTAGAATGCTGGGGTATTTTACATTTCCTTATAATCCTAATTGAACTTATTATAAAATTCATAAAAATTACTGCTCCTTCTACTTCAATATTTCTCTGAGAGATATCTAAAAATATCCATTTGCCTGATTTTACCGGAAAACCCAAGTAAAGGCTTCCTGTACAACTTGTACATCTTTTAACATCATTTTACTGTGACGTCACAGTGCAAACATTTACATCATAATTAAAACCAAAGTAAAAGGTAGCATTGATACAGCTTCTGACGTCACATATTACGGAGATTAACGACTGAAAAAATCCAGCGAGCTGTTTATGGATTATTGTATATATCTTGTGATCGGTGTCATGAAGCAGTGTAATTTTTATGTCAGCACTTGTGTATGTAGATACGCACATTGTACAGAAAATTTGTGAACATTCTTATAGCACTCCAACTGCAAATATCTGAAACTTCTACATTAATCTATACTTATTCCACCTTTATATCGTTATTTGGTCTTTTCATAATACTGAGTTATCTACCTTTTACATAAGTATCTGACATAAAATAATTAAAATTGAATTAATCTACGGAATCTGAAGTAAAACTACGGGAAATGAAGGAATAATTAGGCTTCCATAGGAATTCTTTGACGTCACGTTTGTGATGTAAGATACCTATCACAAAAGGAAATAAATTTCATGACTGTATACTGAAAATCATAAACAGATCACTAAATTACCATCATTCTTAAAAAGAACCATACCATAATTTCCCGCCTTTATTACTTGAACTGATTTTAGTTCATTATACAATGATTCATTTGCACATAGCTTTATTGACCGATAAGCTACATTGTATATACATATACTTTAGTTAAATAGAAATGGGGGAAGGTGTAGATGGGTGGACTTCAGCACTGTATAGGAATTCACTGTGGCAGGATTTACCTGTCTTACGAGTAGATGTACTAGACTATCACATACAACAACAGAAAAATATGAAGAGAGAATAAATACACATAATATCTGATTAATGGAAAAACCATTGCCAACTTAGGACATTCAACTGCAGTAAAAAATTAGCAATCACAATATACCATTTGGTATAAGAACAACCTTATTGCTGATTGGGGTAATAAAAAATCTCAACAGTATAAACAAAAGTTGCAAGAAGACAACAGTGCTCGCCAGTGGCAGCAAAATTTAATTAGCAAAAGTTTTTTGAGAGTATGTCAATCTTCAGTGTCAAGGTCAAAACATAAAAAATTTTGATACTTAATGAAAGGTGTTGTAACATGGAATACACACATGAAATATTGAAGCCCTATCTCTTACTGTTCATAAGTTATGACCAAGGTAAGTCTTTTAAAAGTAGGTCAAACTTCAAGGTCAAGGTCACAAGGTAAATGACAGCAACGACAGCAACAGCGAAGACGACAATGCCAGGAGTATGACAACAGTTCTCCAGACATTCATCCTGGTGAGCTAAAAAAATAAAATACATGGTGATCCACAGTAATCACAGTCAAAATATTACAAAACATGAGTTAGTGCAATAAACCTTATTCTAATTTTACATGATGTAAGGGTCAATATTGGACAAATGAAGTTTTGCTGCTCTGATTTGCGTTATATGACCTCACAGTCCAAGGATTTATGTCATAAAGAAAATTCCAGCAAAAATGTGGATTTTACGATAAAAGGTCCATTACATCATTTAAGGTTGGAAAAAGGTCTATTAAAGGTCTATGAATGAATATAAAATTGAAAAAAAAAAGATATCAACGTAATAAATATAATCAAAAATTTAGTAAAACATTTTTTTAAGGATTGTTTCATTATAAATATATGACAATATGAAAACGTAAAATGGTGTAAAGAGTTTACAAAAATACACTCCATGTATGTAGAATTTTCATGACAGGTTTCAAAAACTAAAACCTTATATAAAGGTGAAAACTCTATCAAGAAATTGAGCATTTTGAATAAACTGAACTTGTAAATTTTTAGCAACAATGAATGACAAAAGAACAGATTTTTTTGTATGGGGGTAGGATGGGGGGGTGTTATGCCATGTCAAAATTATTTCCTTTATGTGGGGATGGCATTTGTGCTAGGCATAGGACAGAAATAAGGAATCTTTTATGGTTAGTTGAGAAACAGGAGGTAACCAAACTCTTAAACATAGTGGTGAAATCTTGGAATCGAACCCGGATTGTCAGCACTGCAAGTTAAGGGCTTAACCACTACACCAAATCTGCCCCAAGAATCTTTTATGTGCCACGTCTACAGTGATATGGGATATGGGTTTTTACTGTCTCATATGACAGATTTGACACCTACTAAGGCGCTAAACCTGGTCCTTCAGACCATGCACTACCGACAAGCCAATGGTGGGACTTAAACCTTGGACTTCCATGAGCAAATAGATAATCTTCATATTTTACATGATATAAGTAGCCGAAGACCCCCACATGCAACTCTTGCCAGGATTTTTATTGACGTTATTGCTTAAATTGTAACGTCACTATCCAGTCCATTATGCCAAAATAAAAAACCCGGCATAGAGTCTTCTGCCGCTTATATTGTTAAAAATACTGGTATGAAGATTGTCTATTACCCTTGAGCTTAGCCGCAAGTAGTGACCCTATATGAATGATAGGGCCATAATTCCTTGCGATGTGTAAACTTGCACTTTTGATAAATGGAATGGTCGGCACGATTCTACGCATTTCGGCATCAAATGGAGCAAATATCTAACATATATAAACATTAAGCAAACGTTCAGCAATAATAATTTACCCTTGATCTGTCATCTGAAGGCTGTACACACATTTTTTCTCTACCTGTGTCAAATTTCCTGGTTTGTTTATATGTGCTCTGAATCATCCACATGTTTGCATAATACATCTCGGTAGCAGAATCAAATATGTGGATGATTCAGACTACGTAAAAACAAACCAGGTTTGCAAGTTTACGCTAACGCAAGGAATTGTGGCTCTATCATTCATATAGGGACACTACTTGCGGCTATGTTGAGCTATGCCGGATTACAAAGATATTAAATTTCATGAAAAAAAATGTAGGAATACATTGTTACTGTACATCAGACTAGGGTAAAATAGTTCAAAGTTATCATTTAAAATACTTGCCATCATCATTCAATACAAAAGTTCCAAATTTGACAAGTACAATGAAGATGAATTACCATAAAACATATCAATATATAACAATACAACTATTAAGTTACATATATAAGTCATAACAATTAATCCTTTTTTAAAAGGAAAAACAGAATACAAACACATGATGTACCATGAAGATTAATTACAGT
Source organism: Pteria penguin (assembly GCA_035048485.1). NCBI lineage: Eukaryota > Metazoa > Mollusca > Bivalvia > Pterioida > Pteriidae > Pteria > Pteria penguin. Next base: position 16,330,147 of record CM068593.1, on the reverse strand, counting down.
AAAACGTTTCAGTAGGCCATAACAAAAAAATTCCTAGATTCTCATTCCCGCCCTCCCTGATTTTTTTTTCTAATTACATTTTGAAAATTATACAGCCAACCGGAAATATCTGTGTCTAGTCCATTTGCGTTATAGATATATGAGATTTTGTTTATATTTGTTGAATTTCTAATTTTGTGTTATTTTTATATCGACAAAAAGTCAAATAAAACTATGAAAGCTTAACAATGTTATTATATAGTGTTTTCCAGGTCTATTTACATGTAGTTATATTCAATTCCCAATTCCATTTCAGAGAAAAATAGAAAATTAAAAAAAACTAAAATTTGCCCCTCTGCCCCAATTTTTTTGTGAAAAGTTGGATGATAATCTAGAATTTTTTTTTATTATGGCCTTATATAATAATAAAGCAATAAAACTACATATATAAGTAATAACAATCCTTTTTTAAAAGGTGAAACAGAATAAAATCACATTTTGTGTGTAAAACATATGCCCCTGCTGTGGGCTTATTTCATAGCAGCAACAAAGCTTTCCTAGCTGACATATTTAATTGTAAGTTTCATGGGGCATAACACTTAAAATATATTACCAGAAGTGACCTTGACATTTGGTATATTGACTTCAAATCAATAGGCATCCTCTCTATTTCAAAAGAATTAATACATCCAAGTAGGATTTGTATAGGATGCATGGTACTTGATTTATAACCTGAAAATTACTAATTTCCGTCCATTTTGACCAACAGTGACCTTGACTTTTGTCCTATTGACCTAAAAAGGCATCTTCCCCGTTTTCTACATTTAGGTATCCAAATCTGGTTTAGATAGGACGCGAGGAATTTTGATTATCAACTGAAAAACAAATTGGTCAAGAATAACAAGAAAAAAACCTGACAATGAAAAGATTTAATGCCCCCGCCATGTGTGGCAATGGCATAACAACATTTATCACATCCCTAAATAGGTCACATACTGATGTACAGCCAACTCGTAATCATTATAAACTCATAATTTGAAGCATCATGTAAAATAGCTTGCATAATGAGTGTTTGAATAACCAACTTTGTGTTATCAAAATACCGGGAATAGAATCAGTTCTAGTTAACCAGAAATTTCATTTATCTAAGTTCAACATGAGATGACTGTACAATATAGACAAACAATGTTGGTAAATGTACATATGATTTCATCTTAATTTCTCTGACAATTCATAGGTATGGAGGGGGCACTGAGTGACAAATATCTGTCGCAATCAACTTTTGAAATATCAGATATATGCTCTGAGTATGGCATCCTTCCAAGCAGTAATAAAATTGACCCTATCCACTGTTCGTAAAAGAATGTGACATTCAGAGGATTTTCTGTTGTTCTGTTTATGATGTCATAAAGTGGTATGTCATTTGTCGGAGGTTTGTCAGACCTCATATGACATCATCACAGTGTGAAATTATGTTTGGTGGAAGGGTGAATTATTGTAAAGTACAACTGTACTTCTATATGATGTTCACGAAAACGTGTGGTTCAAATTTGATTAATAACTCATGCTCAAATTCCTATGAGTCTATTTACGTTATGAAAGTAGTAAATGCTGAAATAATTATTAATTTTAATTTGAATATATTAAGAATAAAATTTTTGCTGAGGTGTATTAATAGATCAACTAGATATATTCTGATCAATAGTATGAAATGAATTACAATGAAAACAAAATGTTTAACAAAAGCAATGCCTGGCGTGGCATAATACGCCTGTCGCTTAGCTTGAAGGGGATCAATTTGAATGAATGGCCAAGTTACAATCCAATTCCTTGAAACACTGCATAAAGAAATCCGGAAAACTGTAAAATTCTTGAAAATTTCTAAGTTCAAGGGCCATAATTCTGGCAAAACCAAAGCAATCATACCTAAATGCAAACTGGTACTGACTGTGGTTGATATAAAGTTATATACCAAGTTTCAATCCAATATCTTGAAAGACTGCAGAAAAAAGTCTGGAAACATGACCACGGGCGCACGGACGAATGGTACGACGCATGGACAACACTATAACATAATACATCCCATCTTATGACGGGCATATAAAAATACACAACTCATAAAAGTATCCTTGCCAACATTGCACTTGTTACAATATTAAAATTTACTATCTTAATAACTTTCAAATCCTTAAAAAAATAATCATGAAGATTATGCCACACTTCCCCACATGAGTTATTGCAGGAGTTAAAGCTATTTCAATACAATGATTTGTCTGCCCTTGATAAGAACTTTTCAACTTTTATATATCATGGAGAGGTATATCAATGTGACTGTTACTTGTCTGATTATTATATCTCACCATGATCAGTTGACATACAAATCAAGAAAAGGAAATTAAAGTGCACAACTTTTATACCACTCCATTTCCACTTCTACAGACCTCCTTAATGAACAAGAGCAGATAACTCACCTTATTGAAATGGTCTATGTAGGACGAGAGGAGGTCCAAGTTCAAACAAAATAAACATGACCGAGTCCAAACAAAATAAACATGACAACATGTCCGAGTTCAAACAAAATAAACACGATCAAGCATGACCACATGTCAAAGTTCAAACAAAATAAATTGAAAATAAGAGGAAAAAAATAATATACAACTTTGATTTTGGTTGTTTAGTTGATAGGTGTTTTACGTCTCTTTCAACAATTTTTCAGTTATATAGCGACATGGAGGCAGGAGGTAACCAACCTCTTAAACATAGTGGTGCAACCCCAGAATCTAACCCGGATCATCAGTGCCGCAGGCCAAGCGCTTATTACCATTACACCAAGCCTGTCAGGGACTATACAACACTGAAATACTCCCATCATCACAATAATGCTGAAGAAGGGCGGCCTGTCAGTATGGTATAGTAAAAACTAATGACTCCATGAGATCCAATGTAGATATACTGATGATTAGAATTTTCAGAAAGAGTTTTCTCTGACACTAACTTTCACAATGAATGATAAGAGAAAATCCTTTCATGGTCTGGTGGGAGTATCACCTGAATAAAGAGAAAATTAAGTCTTATACTATCTCTTGAATAAATCTGCATAAAATTTGAATAACTGAATGTGCATGGGTTCATGTGCTACATGTATTAATCATATAAAACTTTAGTTAAGACTGACTAGTTACTTGTCTGTTTAGCTGACTTTTGATTGTTATGCTTGACATTTGACAAAAGGATCGGTGTACTGACCCTTCCATGGTCCTTAAAAGAACATACGTTTAGAGGATTTTCCATTTATGATGTCATAAACCAACACATTATTTGTAGGAGGTTTGTCAGCCCTCGAATGAATCATCATTACAATGTAAAAATATCTTTAGTGGAAGGGCAAATTAAGATTTCTTTCACTTGCATACATGGTGACACTATCTACCACATGTATTATTGTTTTATGCCACTCCAAAAAACTTACACTGGGATGGCACCTGTCTGGCACATGGTGGGATAATTTTGCCCTCTGTTACGAACCCATCTGAAGCAGTGAGGGATCTTACATGTGCCAATATGTACCATGACATCGGGCCTCAGTATATACTGCCTCATCCCAAGGGCAGATAAGGAGGCACAAGATAAATCACCGAAAAAGCCAATAGCCAGAACAAAATGTGGGTCTTCTGAGTCAAAATCCATTGTGATACCTCAGGAACATCCTGTCCCCACATCTATATTCAGAAGATCACTGGTGTAGGACTCATCAATTTCACATCATGTCCTAATATAAGGCCATTAAAATTCAATTCTTAGTTTTTCCGATTCTCCGACCCTTATTTACCTTAGTTGGAACAAAATAAAATTGATTTTTCACATACATTTTTTTTTCACTTCCTGGATATTGATAGTTTTTGTCAATTATTGTGCAGGGAGATCTTTCCTTCTTTGTATTCTTCGATCACCAAAATGTTTGTGCATCATGTGCAAAATTCCCATATGTAAATTAGGTAACTTATAAATGAGCACAGATTTGAAATAGATTTTTTCTTAATTTTTTTCTCTCCTCCTAAACCACTATCAAAATATAAAATCCATATAACTAAAAATTAAATTTTAATTCAGAAGTACTTTATCCCACACTGTTGTTGTCTACCCATTTATATCTACCAAGTTATAAAGAGTTAACGAACAATAGACTGATCTCGCTCTCCAGGGGAGTCCAACTCTGATCCACTATGCATCATACAAAGAAGGTAAAACCTCCTTGATGACTTGGAGAATGATTTTATAACTTGTGGAAATACATGTAGTTAGAAATAAGCTGTGTTTGTAAAACACTAATGCCCCCGGCAGCAAAAAAGTCCGTAAAGTTATTTTTAGTGTGAAGGTCATTGCCAAAGTCCAAAGATCATTGACCTTGGTGTCAATTGAGAGGGCTTCATTACTTGAGTACGCATGTGAAATATGAAGTCTCTATCCCTCACACTTCAAAAGTTATGGTTAAGGTTAAGTTGACAACAGACATTGACAAACAAACAAACAGACAAACAGACAGGACAAAAATAATATGCCCCTGATCTATTGATTTAGGGGCATAAAAAGAATTTTGTTACTGATCTCTCCTACATTAAGTAATTATCAAAGGAAAACATGGCCAATCAAGGCAAGTGCCCTCAAAAGAGAGGTTGGTTATACTATACGTGTGATTGCTTATGACAGATGAATGGATAACAAAGGTTGTTATTGTAGATTAAAGAGGCACTATCCCTCACAGCCTGAATTTACTGCTATTGAAAAGTAAGTTATTGATTTGCTATTTTTGTAGGCTTCCCAAAGATATAAACTTCTCGTTAATAAAAGAATTTAAAAATTTACTTCTGCAAAGATCATGCATTACTTAAAATAAAACATAACATAAAATTTATACATAATTATACATAAATATTTTAACATAAAATAAAATGAATTTTTGTGAGGTGCATATAAATTGTCCATATTTGCCGAAAGCGCTGCCTTTTAGCATGCACAATAATATATATATTCCGAAGCGAGATGTAAACAGAAGTATCAACAAAATGGAGAAAGTGAAAAGGAAACTGAAAAAAAAGCATTTGTTTAGTGATTCAGAGATGAAAAGTACAAAAACAGATGTGAATAAAGACATCTTTGTCATTTGAATGCAGTCAGATGATTGATGGCTCGAGAATATTCATTATCTAGGCATGAAATTGCAGAGAAAAGCACGATATTTCCGACACTGGTATCTCATTAATGTTACAATATTTTCAAAGATTTTTCGTAAATCTTTGAAGTTAAGTGTCTAATATGTAATATGTGAACTTAAAAGCTTATAGTAAGTTTCAAAAGGATAGTGTTTCTTTAATGCATTTTGACAATATTTAACTTACATTGAAGCTTTCTGCTGTTTGCATCCCACCATGTCCTTGCTGACTTATTTAGGTCGTTGGCTGAAATTATTAAGGAAATCACTTTCATCATCATACATAAGACATGCAACAATGTTAACAAAAAGAACTCTACACATTTTATAAATTTTGAAATAGATGAATATCTCTTTCATTCATAGTTCTGTCCTTACAAGGTTCTTGGCTCTTCTTATTGGATCATTTGGTCATTTGCTCCACAAATATTTTGGACTTTTACAGTATTATCATTGAGTAATCTTTGGCATAATTGAAGAGGCATTATATGTCCATATATACTAAAGTGATCTTTTTATCTGTGTTAGTACAAATTTCCTAAGTATGAACAGCATAATTTAAACTTTTATGAAAATAATTCATAATAGTCTTACTGCTCTTCGTGAACGGCTTGGTGTGGTATTTCAAATAGGAAGAATGCTTCAGGTTCTTGGTCCAATTTTCCTGACTTTTCCTTCAAATGAATGAGATTGAAAGTTAAATCTATATAACTTGTCTTTCATGGGCAAGTCTTTCATTTTGACATACTTGAGGATAAATATAATATAATACCACTAGAATTCCAAAAACAGGTCTTCACATCAGGCATTCGATAAAACATTTAATTCAAGGAACAATTTTATCACACATAGGTTGTCCTAACAGGACAAATACCTCTACAGCAACAAAGTTGAAACATGCAATAATTCATCTCAAGATACATCACAGGTATAAGTGTAACTGAAATCCCACTTGTACATTTTGAGGTACAATCAATTAAAACAATAATTCTGGTATGTGTGCACTATGACCTTGACCTTGTAGATAAGGCCTTGGTTCAAGGTCATGATACGCATCTGGGTCATGGACAACAAATGTGTAATATATAATCTCCCTGTAATGTAACAGTAGGAAGTTATGGCCCGGACAAGAATTCTGGCTATCTCCCTCCAAAGTAAAAAGAAGAATTTATGGCTTGGTCAAAATTGATGAAGAAACAGACAGACAGATAGATAGATAAACAGATGGACAGACAGATTCCTATATACCCCCAAAACTTTGTTTGTGGGAGTAGGGGGAGGTATAATAATACTGAATATATTACATTAAATTTATATACTATACTAATAATTCAGTCCCCATGAACCATCTATTCTGCAATCCTGTCTCTGAAGTCATGGTTGAAAATTTGATGCACCTATTAAACTTTTATTTTGCTTTTCTCTTTATTCATCTAAAGACTCAAACCTGCATTTAAGACCACCTGTATTAAGCAATCACCTGTCTTAGACAATCATCTATCTTTGTTCCTTACCACTAAGTGGGTAACACAAAATCCACCTGCATTAAGAGACCACCTGCCTTATGTGGTCATTTTCCACCTTCCCTTTGGTGGTAGCTTAATTTAGCTGCACAGAAAACATGATGCAGATATTTCATCACTTTGAGGAAAATAAGCAATATTTGTCCTGAAGTACCCTGGAATTATTAAGATGTTGTATACTGGCCAGTGCCAAAGATAAATATTTACATACTGACTGCATTTTCTCTATATGCAAGTTAAAAACAAGCAAATTCAGAGAATTGTGGTCCCCTGTTTTTGGGGTTCTATCAATAAGGGTGCAGTGATCTGTGACATAGTCATGGTTGTGCATGTCTACATGTATCTGCAGTGCAATTAGGGACACACAAGCCATATACGAAAGCCCCAAATCTTACGGTTAAAAATTTACTTTTTGAAGTAGGTCAAAGGTCACGGTCAAGGTCACATGCTAAATATTTTTGGTACCAACAGAAAGGTATTGCTATTAAGGACACACATGCCAAATATGAAGGCCCTACGTCTTACGGTTAAAAAGTTATGACCAAGGTTAAAATTTTGTGACGGACGGACAGATGGACAGACGGACGGACGGCAGACGGACAGACAGATGAATGAGATTTAATGTCCCCACACTTTCACGAAAAGCGGGGGACAATAAACTTCACAATATTCTCCAATGTTCACATTTCGGTCATGACCCTCATCAGAATTACGTCATCTCTTAGGTTGTGCAGCTATTCTGTAATTTGACCACCCCTTTGGAATTACGATTTTGACACATAAAATGGGGCATCCAGCAGGCTCAATTTTGTTCACACATGTAAAGCAAAAAATATATAAATATCAGGATTTTATTCATTTTGTGCAAAGCATTGGCGTTTGTTTGCAGTCGGTCTTGGAAAAACATTCTGTGCAACACACCATTTTCCGATGTTTACATGGGGGTCATAACTCCATCGGAATTATGGCACCTCACAGGTTGAGCAGCTATTCTGTCATTTGACCACTCCCCCTTGGAATTTTTGTGCTGCACAATGAAAAACCGACTGCAAACATAAACCAATGCTTTGCAAAAAATGAAAAACAATCTTTAAATGTTGAGTCAAATTGTGAAAATTTTCAGGTTCCAAATTTCATTTAGGTTACTACCAACAGGTCATACCCAGTAACCCAGTCAAGATCCTATCTCAAAAGGACTATGTGATCAGGGGTTGTTGTAACAACAAGACATTCTCTGTAGTGAACATCATGACAACAGTTTCAACTTACATGAGAGGCTGTAGTTGCTTGTTGATCAACAGGTTTGGGTGGCTGACTCATTAAAGAATTTTGACTAAAATTCAAAAAGAATGAAAAAATATGTTAGTTCATTTCTTCACATTTCATTATATCTTTCCATTTCTGTGCTTGAAATGATACACATTTTGAATGGATGAAAGTTTTTTTGTTTCGAATCTTGCAGTACAAATGCAACAATACAATAAATAAGATGTAAAATATCTGCCAGACATTGTATTCAAAAACACATATAGAATAAAATATTTATTTTAAAAATTTAAATTTTATTTATATTTCAACGATTAAGAAACAAGCTAACAACTTATATAAATCTTGCTCATTGGCACAGACCTTAGTGTAAGGGTGTCATTTGTGTGGAAGGAAACCGGAGTACCCAGAGAAAACCCACAAAGCCAGGTTGGTGACCGCCTCACCATCTCACGTACCACACCGGGAATCGAACCCGGGTCGCATGGGCGATAAGCGAGCACACTACCAACTGTGCTACCTAGCCCCTAGGTACCTCGAATGCGCATATATATCATTATAAAGAACCCTACATATTTTGAAAATTTTGAATCTAATGAAGATCTCCTTCCTTTTGCTGTGTCTTCAGATGGTATTTAGCTGTTACTACTGGATCATTTTGGACGTTGCTCCACAAATATTTTAGACTTTCACAGTTTTGTCTCTCAGTATCACTGAAGAGACATTACATGTCCATATGTACTACAGGGATTTTTTCATCTGTGTTAGTACAAATTTCCTAGTTATGAACAACAAAATTTAAACTTTTATGAAAATAATTCATAATGGTCTTACTGCTCTTCGTGAACGGCTTGGTGTGGTATATCGTCAAGTGAAGAAAATGTTTCTTCTTGATGAAGAACTACCTCAGGTTTTTGATCCAATTTTCCTGATTTTTCCTTCAATAGAATAAAATTGAAGAATAAAGCTTTTGAAAACTAGGTCACAGTCACGAAATATGGCTTTCCAGCAAGATTTTTTCAAAATCAAGGTCAATGATCTATAGTAAACTGTTAAAATTTTGATAGAGGAGGGTCTGACAAACGTTTTGATATATGGATTATACAAAGCTAAGATCATGCAGAAAGTAGTGTAAATCTTGCTGGAAGCTTGGTTATTTATCATAGGACCCTAAGAGAAAAGAAATTACTGTGCTTTGATCTTCATCTGCTACGCTGGAAATATTAACAAGGAAAATAATGCGCAACACAATTCCAGAGATTACGGAAACTTTTGAACGCAATATTTCTAAAAAGTTTTATTTCAAGGTTTGCCCCACAAGTGTTCATTCAAAATATTTCATAGTATGACTGGATTCTTTATTTATCTCACAATTATGCAAAATTTTGTCCATGAACATTCATGGGACCAATTCTAATTTTCCTTGTGAAACTAAAAATCTCGTTGATGTTTTTTCTGCTATCACACACTATTTCATCATCCTGTAGCACATGAATACAATTGTTTTTTTGCTATTCCTTGTTAGTAAATGAAAATATAAGTCTTATTTAAGTGAATTAAGAAAATAAAATCCCTTAATTTCGAGGCCGTCGCATTATTGTTACTGACCCTACCCCTTTAAGATGGATTCCATGACAGCCATTCTTAATGGGTACTATTTAATTTAAACAAACTTTCAAATGCAGTCAAGGTCCCATATCAATAGGACTTTTTGTTTAGGAGGAGCATCAATAACAAGAAATTCAAGATGGATACCACGGCAGCCATCTTGAATTGATTAGTTAAAACCTGCTAAGTGCATTTTGGATCCATTATTGATTGGTGTTATAATAATATAATAATATGATAAATACAATATAATAAATCCTCTGCACCGACGACAGTTTCAACTTACATGAGAGGCTGCAGTTGCTTGTTGATTAACAGGTTTGGGTGGCTGACTCATTAAAGAATTTTGACTAAAATTCAAAAAGAATAAAATGATAGGTTATTTCGTTTTATTACACCTCATATTAATTTCCTGTAATTTGTTTGGTCAATCAGTTGTGTGAAATTTTTTTAATGTCATACGGTTTTTATAAAGGATATATAAAGTGGGTGACATCTGTAAACAAGAGGCCCAAATGGGCCTATATCGCACAAATTGCTTATTTACAATAAAATGACAGCTCATTTCAGTAGAAAATTTTGCTTTTTTTCTACCAGACTTTCTATAAGGTTTGGTGATATTTTGTGCAGTCCTTTTGAAGAAGTCCAAAATGTGTCAACCAATCAGAGCCAATGGCGGCCATCTTGGATAATGGATGGGCATGAAAAACACAAACTTGGTAGAGGACCTTGAGTACTTACTTCCTATGAGGTTTGGTGAAATTCTGTGCAGTTCTTCTGGAGAAGAAGTCGAAAATGTGTCAACAAATCAGAGCCAATGGTGGCCATCTTGGATTACGAATGGGCACATAAAACACAAACTTGGTAGCGGACATTGAGTACTTACTTCCTATGAAGTTTGGTGAAATTCTGTGCTGTGCTTCTGCAGAAGAAGTCGAAAATGTGTCAACCAATCAGAGCCAATGGCGGTCATCTTGGATTACGGATCAGCATGAAAAACACAAACTTGGTAGAAGACCTTGAGTACTTACTTTCTAGGAGGTTTGGTGGAATTCTGTGAAGCCGTTCTGGAGAAGAAGTCGAAAATGTGTCAACCAATCAGAGCCAATGGCAGCCATCTTGGAATACGAATGGGCACATAAAACACAAACTTGGTAGCAGACATTGGGTACTTACTTCCTATGAAGTTTGATGAAATTCTGTGCAGTGCTTCTACAGAAGAAGTCGAAAATGAAGAAAAGCTAACGATGGACGGACGACGGATGGCGATTGATCACAATAGCTCACTTGAGCCTTCGGCTCAGGTGAGCTAAAAATGTCAAATAGTAGATGCACATATGGTTAATACACTGAGAAAACCTGGCAGATCTTTTTTAACTGTAACGAAAAGAAAGGTCTGTTCAAGGTATTTGTAATTCTGCCCCATGTACTACTTCTGCTCTAAACGAATTGAGTCTAAACTTGGGTGGAAATGTAACGTCTAACGCCAACTGTTTCAACATTACACCCAACATGTCAAATTGTGCTGTCCATTTTAATTCTGGACAGCAATCTTAGAAATGTGATGTTTATTATTCAAATTCTAACCTTTACTTTTATATCATGTTGATTGTTATTAATGTTACTGAATTAATTTTAAATTAATCCTCAAATTTTATTGTTATAAATTCTTGTTGATGTTGAATAAATCTACTAGAAAATTTAATGCATGTCTTTCTAATTAATAACAAGAAATTTGCATCACAGATGCAATGTGCCGAGTTGCAAGACCTCAAAAACAATAGGGCATATCTTCCACTCATGGTGAGTAAGTGTATGAAGTTTCATTGCAATAGCACTAAACATATTGAACTTATAGTCAGTCCGGAAAACAATTTTTTATATTCCACTCCTATGACCTTGACCTTTGACCTTTTGACCCCAGAAACATTAGGGCACATTTTCCACTCATGTTGAGTAAGTGTACAAAGTTTCATTGTAATAGCACTAAACCTATTGGACTTATGGTCCGGAAACCAATTTTTGATACCCCACTCCTATGACCTTGACCTTTGACCTCAGAAACAATAGGATACATCTTCCACTCATGGTGAGTAAGTGTATGAAGTTTCATTGCAATAGCACTTAACGTATTGGCTTTATGGTCCAGAAATCAAATTGTTGATGGACACCCGCCCCCAACCACCCGCCCACCCACCTCACATCAAATTAAGAGCCGAGTTTTGCAACTCGGCTAAAAATTACGGGCAATGTTGACATATTACAAAACAAGTCTTTTGACAATTAAAATCCTTGTCCAGATCGGTATATTACAAATAAATTATGATATTTGGTATAATACAATAAATACTACGTTTTCGACAGGTGTGACACGGCATATTGTCACCCCTTGAAAAACACCGTCCACCTCGACTTTGCCTTGGTCGACATTGTTTTCTCGGGGTGACATTATGCCATGTCAACCTGTCAAAAATGTCATATTTATATATCATTACATTTTATTATGGACTGTTTTTTCATTTCTGATGTGCTCAAAATGATACACATTTGAACGGATGAAAGTTTTTTTGTTTTGGATCGCATAGTACAAACGATATAATATGATAAGTAAGATGTAAAATATTATAGAGGTTTTACGATCTAATCTGAATAATGATGCAAAATACGAAAGTAACTGGTGTCAGGTGACTATGGCACTAACAACAACGTACCACAGTGGACATTCATGGACCCCTGAAATTCAGAGGTGAGACCAGGTGCCCAGGAGGAGTGAGCATCTACTGAATGCCCTTACATACAGAAGAGACAAATATAACTCAGCACCGTGTATATAAATGAATTTGAACCAACACTGTGTAGAGAGTGAATAACAATTAACATTTGAGCTTTTAAATTACAAGCATAAAGCATTAGAATATTCATGGAATTTGTAAACTGGCCATGATTAAAGCCTCTTATTTCAATCAAATCTAATCAGATAATGAATGTTTATCATGCATAGTTGGATTTTTGTTTGTTTAGAGATTTATATTTCCAGTATGTTGGGAAAAAAAATTCTTGTTGAAAGTGAAAAGAAGTAGCGAACATCAGAATTTATGCATAAAACACACATAACAATCACATTCAATTTTACGGAACATTACAAAAGAGACAAAACAAATATAAATGAGACGTGTTGTATAGATAGCTGTCATTTTGAAAAATATTATTCTCAGAAAATTAGATAGAAATTCCTTGATGTTCAAAATTACTTCCCTGATCAAGTGATGACATCTGCATGATGCATTGCATGCAAAGAAATTTAAAACTACGAAAAGGACCCATCTGTGATCGTTTTGTTCCATTTTCTATCATGACCATGGAACTCTAGCTGATTTTTGCTATACAATCTGAAAGACAGGTCAGCAATGGGAGTCGAACTTGGAACCTTTTGACCCAAGTCAAGCAAACTACTGAACTTTACCAGCTCTGAAGATATAGAGCTTAACAGACCTTCTTCATATCAAGCCAGCTGTGGCTCAGTGGATAAGGTGCTTGTCACATGACCAAGAGCTCCCGGGTTTGACTCCCGCTCTGAGCGCACCGGTGTTCTGTCCTTCAGATGAGACAGTAAAAACCAAGGTCCAGTATCACCATAGCCGTGACACGTAAAAGATCCCTCACTGCTTCAGATGGGTCTGTTGCAGAGGTCTAAATTTCTTTGCAATCAGGCAGATGCCATCACCATATACTTTAAATAGTTGTGGAGTGACTTAAAACAATATTGAATCAATATTATCAAACTTATCACTCATTGAATACCTGGCGTGTGACGTTTACCATCATTCTAATGGGAGTCCAGAATCTAAGCACTAACATCATAATGAAAATCATGGCACAAAGTAGTCTGCCTGTCATTAGGCCCCTTATGTCCTGTAAAATATGAAATTCGTCTGTTTAAACTATACCGACATTTACCTTACAGAGGATGATTAACCTAATCTTTCCCACAGTCTCAGACTTACTGTTCTTCATGAAATCTTTGATGGCGTCTAGGAGCAAATGAGGTACTTTTCTTTCCACCAAATCCTTGTCCAGAATTACCAGTATCATTTAGGATCACTTCTTTACTATCCAGATCCATACTTTCTAATTTTTTTGTCTGTAAGATGGAAATGAAAGACCAAAAAACACAGTGGATGAGTGTACTGGTTTTGCAACTTACAGGTAAGGCAGATATAAGTATGCTGTAAGAAGTTTCAAATTCAATTCCAGTAAATTTCCTTTGATTATTTGTTTCCATATTTTACAGAACATCACAAATATTTTATAAATATATGTGACGATATCTACCTGATGCATTATAGTGAAATTCTGACCAGTGCAAATGACCCAACCAAAGCAGTGAGGCATATTTTAAATGCCAATGTCTACCCTGACAGAGGATCATAGTTTTCGTTGTCTCATTCAAAGGTGAGATATTGAAGGGTTTACCGTAGGACTTGAACTCAGGGCCTTATAGCCTCAGGCCAAGTACAGTACCAAATGAGTAAAGCCATCACATTCCAGTTATAATCCAATTTGAAATTGAAAAAAAGAATTGAACACGTTTACTACATTAATGTTGTCTTTATATATAATTTGATCATCATTCATGATTATCATCAAAATCATCATCAAACAATAATACAATTACCAAATCTTTTTCCCTTCCTGCTGGTTGACTGTTATTTGCCTTCTTGGTTCCATTTTGGTCACCAGGCTGAGGCATCTTACCCTGAAAAGTTAACAAGCATTCCCAATATAAAAAGTAAAGGAACACAAACACTTTAATTTGCAAATTTTCAGCCTCATGACCTTTATCAGTCAATTTAAGAGATGACATACATTTACAGACTTCCCTTGGGAGGACTGCTTCCAATCTTTATTCCCAATATATTCTGTTAAAATTTGAATGGAAAACATAAGATGAAGTTCTGACCTTAAAATCAATAGGGATCTCTCTCATAAGTCTACCCATACACAGGACCTTAGTTTTTACTATCTGATTATAAAGATGAGATATTAAAGGTTCTACAGTAGGACTTGAACTCAGGGCCTTATAGACTCTGGTCAAGTACAGTACCAAATGAGGAAAGCCATCACATTCCATTTAAAGTCCAATTTCATCATAAAAAAATACTTGAACTTTTCTACCACATAAGTGTTATCTTTACATATAATTTGATAATCAAATCATAATCATGATCATCATCATATCATAATCACAATCATCATCATAATTATCATCAAACAATAGTATAATTACTAGATATTTTTCTCTTCCAACAGGTTGATTGTTATTTGCCTCCTTGTTTCCATTTTGTTCACCAGACTGAGGTTTTTTACCCTGAAAAGTAAACAAGAATTCCATGTATACATGTATCTGGTTAAAGTTTGAAGGAAAAAATGACATGAAGTTTCGACTTTAAAATGAATAGTCATCTTCCTCTCTTCATTACTTTGTTTGTCATCTTAATTTTGTTTATCCCTGATGTATGACACTTATCATCTGGAAATCAAATTTTCACCGTATTTTCACTCTTAAATTCAGATGCTATTACATTAACCTTTGACTTTTAAACATCAAAATCAATATAAAAATCGTCTTATTGTGATAAGTTATATATCTAATTTGGGTTTGATCCGATGCATGGTTCTTGCAATCTAAAATTCATTTTGAGATTAAAGATGGAAGGACCAATAGACAGACAGACAAAGAGATATACAGATGGAGAGGAACCTACATTTCCCTCCAGCAATGTCTAAGGAGATGAAAAGTATATTGTGAAAAAATTGCGTCTCAAAAACTCAAAATCAGGATTTTTATTTTGGATCAATTTATCAATCAGCATATACGGTTTTTTTGTCATCTGCTTATAATATGCAAAACATTTAGCTATACAAATTGTAAATCAAACTGAATGTACATGTACATATATGTTACCGAATACAGGAAAATGTGAAACTGATAAATTCAGTATCATAATGTAACCAAACTGGCATTATTTATCATACATAACAGTGTGAGCTCCTTTTAATTTCTAGACTAATGACATATTACCATACCAGGAGAAATGCTGGTTCATGGTTAGTCTAACTTGTAAAGATTTACATTCTTTGCTACAAACATTTTATAGCTAGTGGAATAAAGATCTTCTAGTTTAAATGAAAATCTACTAGCATCATGCATTTGTTTTTAAATCATATGATTCAAAGATTCTGAATGCCTTAATAAGTTAATTTCAAACAGCATGTTAGCTTTGTATGAAAAGATATTTATTTTCAGTTAATTTTCTTTTGTTTATATGTTTCAATGTTTGACAGAACACCACAAATATTCCATTAATATGATGATGACATCTGTTTCACACACTGTACAGACATTTTGACCAGTGCAAATGACCCATCCGAAGCAGTGAGGGATATTTGAAATGTCAATGTCTACCCTGACACAGGACCCATCACTCCCATTCTGCCACATATTTACATGTAAAAATCCAGATTTGGCACTGAATAGCTATAAACAAAACATATTTGTCATCATCGTGATCATCATCATAATTATTATCAAACAATAATATACATGTAATTACTAGATCTTTTTCTCTTCCGATAGGTTGACTGTTATTTGTCTTCTTAATTCCATTTTGTTCCCCAGACTGAGGTGTTTTACCCTGAAAAGTAAACAAGAATTCCCTGTATATTTTGTTTAAGTTTGAATGGAAAATATAACATGAAATTTAAAATCAACAGTCATCTTCTTCTCTTCATTACTTAGTATAAATCCAAATTTTGCTTTGATTTGCTACTTTTACAATGTACTACTATTCTTTTCTTTTTTTTTTTGTTTTTGTTTTTTGTTTTGTTTTTGTTTTTGTTTTTGTTTTTGTTTTTTTTTGGGGGGGGGGGGGGGGGGTATACATATACTAAGTAAGTAATGAAAAAAGTTTCATATAAAACATGCACCTTTGGGGTTAACCATCTGCACATGTCCTTTTAAGGGCAAAAAATAAAAAGAATTACGATAAGTCTCATCTTGGGGTATTGTCCGTTTTATTCATAAAATGCATATCTTACTCATAAAAACAGAAAATCAGGGTAACATTTGAGACTTCATATCTAAAAATACTGATTAATTTCCTGCTCTATTCTCTGAAATAATATATATGTGTATTGTGTTGAAATATTGAGTATTGAAGTGAAAAATTTTGTATTGTATAGAAAAATTATTTTCAATATACAGCACTAATAATTACAAAATATTTACTTGAACTGGTTTTCCCCTTAACCCAACAGGTTGATTACTATATGTCTTCTTGGCTCCAGTCTGATTTGTAGGACGTGGCAAATAACCCTATAAAAGAAGAAAATATTATAATTAAACATAAGCATTTTGATTGGCTGGATGTTGTTGATGGTGGCAACTGTTTAGTGCACTGCTTTAATAGACCTTTTTCCAATTTTAAATGATGTAAGAGGTCCAATACCGTACAAACCACTTTTTGCCAGAATTTTCATTATGACATTAATGCTTGGATTGTGACGTCACAGTAGAATGACGCATATCTATGCGGCAAAACTTTATTTGTCCGGTATTGCCCATTACACCATGTAAAATTGGTAAAAGGTTTATTATCTGACCAATGAATTAGATCCTCTCAAATTAGAGAGGGTTCCTGTACATGCCATCTTCTACAATGACCTGCTGGGTTTTCAATGAAGTTTTTCTGAAGTAATGAACTAAAACATTGAGGAAAGTATCTTTTGAAATACATGTACTAGTCCTTAAGGTCAGAGGAAATTTGAATTGGCGATGTACACAGAAACTTGTCATCCGAAGCAGTCATATCTGGGTCTGGCGCCATAAACTGAGTATATACTTAAGTCAAAAATTCATATTCTTCTGTTCATCAATGAATTAATAACTGGTATTTGGATTTTATTTTGTTTTATTCTACTGATAAATAGAATTAAACCATTCTGCATTGAAATTTATTTGAACGTTTGATAACAGAATGAATTAAAATGAAATTTTTGACTTAAGTATATTTTCAGTTTATGGCGCCGGACCCTGGCTGGGTTAAACTGTAATCAATCGAAAACTCTAGACATGGACCTTGGATCTTGATTATGCTCTCTCTGTGTTTAAACGACAGAAAACGGAGAAGACTCTAGTATCAAAGAATTTTAAGCCAAAGGATTTCAGATTATACACATAAGCTTTTTTATTGTTACATCTTGCTGAATTTTGTTTAAAAAGTTGAATGGAGATACATCCTGTAGAAATTTAATTGCAATATGATTGAGCTAATATTTCTTTTTCCAGTTGTTCAAAAGCCAAATTAATTTAATCACATAATAAAGAACATTTATCAATTCTGATAACATTATTTCTATTGAATACAGAATTACTTTAGTTAGACTGTATAACACTTAATTTGTATTTCCTTTTTTTTTTCTTTTGGAGTTGGGTGGGGTGGGGGGAGGTGCAAGAATTTCAAAATATTTTACTTAATGAACATGAAATAAAACAGAGTTAACATTAGTCAGCAGACTAACAAAATATTTTGAGGACTGTTTACCCACTGACTACCGGTAAGTGTGGCATTTCATCAAAACAAACAAGATAACCACAAGTTTTCTTTAATCATCTTATGATTCTAATTCTCAGGCAGCTGCCTAACGTGAGACCTGTTGCTACAATGTATAAAATAAAGAGGGTAATAGTTTCATAACCATTCAACATTGTAATCAACATGTGTAGTACATGCTCGACTGAAGCATCCTCTTTAAAACTGGTAAAATACCTTTCTTTGACAGCAGCTGAATTCCAGAGGTTGATAGTTGGTAATTAAAGGAGTACAATTTATGAACAGGCAGAGGTTAAACTGAATATAAACACGATCATTATGGGAAATTCCAATCAATTTGTACTTCACAATTGTGTTAGTCCAAAGAGACTGATTAATGCTAATTCTGTTTTGCCTATTGATGAATTTATTACACAGTAAATTACAGACTTTGTTTAGTGTTGAACATAATGTACAGTGAACATCTAAAGAATGAATAACAATAACATAAATTCATAATTACTGGAAGTTGTTTTCCCCTTCCAAAAGATTGATTACTATCCATCTTTTTGGCTCCACCTTTTTCTGCAACCCGAGACATATTAACCTGAAAAGTTAAACATATAAATGTTCAGATGGGTCTTTAATGCATAAGCACAAAACTTACAACTCTGATTATAAATATCTATACTGTTTACAGACTTTTGTTTACTGCTATGCACTGACTACAGCTCTTATGACATTCTTTTTGTGGTCTTTTCATAATACAGTGCAGTCCAGGTGGAACTTAATTTGCCCACCAATATAACTTATTATATTGGTATCATTGAGGGGGGGGGGGGGGGGCACAAGCCAAAAGCCCTGTGATCTGAGCATGTATCACATGCAAAATTGTTCTGAGTATAATCATTGTTAATTATCTAATAAAAGCATTTTGCTCACAAATGACGATAAGATAAGGCCAATGGTAAAAAAAACAAAATTCCTAGATTCCAGGAACATATATTATCATGGGTATAAAATTAGAAAATGTGTGTTTGTAACTGCCAAAAAATAAACACTCCTAAATTTTTAAACACCTGCAAAAAATATGTCCCAGAATTCTGTGGTATCTTTCCCCAGAAAATTATCATTTGTCCAATCAAAAATCTGAGAATGGCCCTCGAAAAGTAGGTCATTTATGCGGATTGTAAGCCTATGGTATGCCAATTATCTTTGTTGTTAATGTTATCTTACATGTACTGTATTGGTATATTTGTATCATTTTATTTACTTATCACATATAACCACAAAATTAACTGTGGTCCTAATGGTAAGGGAGGAAATAAAACGTATTCCCGCAAAGATGACATAAAGAACAATGAGGTGTTCTTACGACGTCATAAGGTTGCTAACGTTTAACGTCGTTTCTAACTCATAGTACACAAGCGCCGCCTGACAGATGATGACAGACGGCGAAGCTCATTAAGTAAATCCTTGTGTACTTCATCTCAAAGTCAGTGTGACGTTAATGTCTCTAGTCCTCTACAATGTATGTAGGTATCCGAGGAGTCTGGCCATGGCACCTGGGGTAAAAGTCAGGGTTAATCGTTAGCGTTAATGCTACTCTGAGTTTTCATACAAAATATGATTGGAAATGTGTATAACATGTATTCAAAATTTACCTGTTTGAATTATAAAATATTTCAATTTATTCTTTTTACCAAAATTCTTTCCCGAAATATGCAATGCTCTCTATGATAAAGTCCAATGCTTTAACCCAAATGTTCAGAGTTATCTTTATCAAATACCCAGAGGTCCGACTTCGAGAATGTTTACTTTGTAAGAGTTTGTTTAGACTTTGTATTACAGTACATGTGTACCATCCTGCCCGATAAATTGTTTAGCAAACTGAGTAAATACGAGCATTTAATGCGAATTGATTAAAAATATACTGGTCCAGTAACAGTTCCCAAACGATTTTTGAGGTTTTCAGCAAACAACTTCTGCTACAGAAGACCAAAATACCTGAAGTTTGGTACAGTGCACGGTTTACCCATTATGTATAGAACAATGTTAAACTGATGACAAAACTCATTCACTAACCAAATATTTTATGCATTTTTACGACTCTCCTTTTTGGCCATTTTTACCAACTTCACAGTTCCCGGACGCAGACGATCTAGTCTACTAATATTGTAAGTGGATAAAATGACAAGACATTTAATAAAGTCAAGGTCAATCTCTTATAAAAATACTTATCAAGACTCAAGTTGTCAAGAGCACCTTCTCCCCCCCCCCCCCCCCCCCCCCCCCCCCCCCCCCCCCCCCCCCCCCCCCCCCCCCCCCCCCCCCCCCCCCCCCCCCCCCCCCCCCCCCCCCCCGGCGTATGGATATTGAAAGTAGGTCAGAATGTGATAAATAGCAGAAGACATAATTTAAAATTTTTACCAGAAAAATCTCATTCTCCTTTTAACATCATTTATTTTGTATAAAAATTTGGATATCTTGCCCATTATCATTATGCTCAAACCAGCAAAACGTCCGGCAACTGTTAGTATTACTGTCCGGGAACTGTTAGGCCTACTGTACCAGTACTGTATAGTATATGAATGAACTTGATAGTTAGGTTTGTCTTTAAATCTAATTGTGCAAAGTCGGTAAACTGTTGTTATTCGTACTTCTTAAAGTTAACCTACAAAGAGTAGTTTACCTGTCTACCGTTGTCTGGAACGCTACACAGCTAGATCAACTACTGCACAGAAGAGTTCCACTTCAATTTAAAGTTATCTCCACTTGCATACAATTTTTGTCTCTACTGGCGAAGGACCAGTACCCGGCTAAGACCAGTTACCGGCTACTACGTTATCAAGGGTATTCAAAACGTCAATTGACGGAATTTTCATATGTAATATTTAGTATCCCGTGTATTGCAGACACTCACGTGAAAAAAATCTCATAAAAGTCGAAAAACGTAGTATCTGATAATTGGTCTTAACCGGTAACTGGTACACTGCCAGTACCGTGTCTGCTCTCAGGTCCTTGGTTTCGCTTTACTGTCTTCAGAGAGATAATTATATATGTGTATATATGTCTCTGATATCTTTTTGGTTGATTGCTATTATATTTCTGCTGATTTTTTTTTCTTTTTGTTTGTTTTGTTGCGTGTGTGTGGTTTTTGTTTTTGTCTTTGTTTCTTTTTGGATTCTGTTTTGTTTTTTACTTGGGGGGGGGGTTGTTTTGTTTCAAAGTTTAGGGTTGTGGTTTTTTGTTTGGTTTTATTTTGGGGGGGGGGTGTTTTGTTTAGTTTGGGGGGGGGGGGTGGTTATAATTTATTGTAGTTTGTTCGTTTGGGTTTTATTTTGGTTTTTGGTTTTGGGAGTCTATTGAGATTCTTTATTATTATATTTTTTTTAGTATTATTCATTTATTTATTTTATTATTTCTTTTATTTATTTATTTATTTTTATTTATTTATTTATTTATTTATTTATTTATTTATTTATTTATTTATTTATTTATTCTTATTTATTTATTTATTTTTTTTTAGGGGGGGGGGGTTTCTTTTTTTATTATTATAGCAATTAACAAAAAGACAAGTCCTTGATAAATAGCACGTCAAAATTATTTCATTCATTCACTAATGGCATCTGTGTAAGACAGTGCACATGAAATTCCGCGGCATAACACGTATCGTGAAGGCATCTGCCTGATCTTTTATACCTTTGGAATGAACGCTCCCAAAGCTATAAGAAGTCTTCACGTGCCATGCCTACCGTGACACGTACGTAGTCTCGGTTTTCACTTTCTCATTCAAAAGACAGAACACCGGTGTGTGTACGACAGGAGTCGAAACCCGGAACTCTCGGTCAAGAGCCAAGCACTTTATCCAATGCGTAACATTGGTTCATGTACATTTTGGAAAAAGTGCACATACTCTTGGTCAAAACGTACCCAACGTTTTACTATTTCTATTGTGGATAACATACCCATTTTTTCTACCTTTTTTTTACTTTTACCTTTATACATGTACATGTATATAAATATTTTTCCTGATGATGTTTGCCAGTAAATATGAATTGAGATACAGACAGAATAGGTCCGTCAGAAGCGGGGGAAAGGGGGGCTGCAGAAGACTTTGAAATTATATTGGAAAAAACTTTGAAATTATACTGGATAACGAAAAATATCAGTATTTACATTAGTATTTGTATTATTTTGATATATTTTTTCAAAAATTCTTATGAGTAATAGCAATTTAACCTTAAAAATTCTTCTTTTTTTCAATTTTCACACCTAAAAGCTTACTACTTGCTATTGTGATCTTTTAAGTTTTCATGATTTTTATGTCTCTTTTGCATTTATAATGTGTTTATAATTTCTGCATGTCAGCAATATGACTGATGTTACAACAACACACATTTCATCCACAATATCGTGTTTTCTGTTCATCATCAGCATCAACAGCATCTTCGACAGTGGTGTGGTTACATTTAATTGTTTGATATGAATTTAATGATACATCTGGAAACATCTATACTAAAATGAAGAAAAATCAATAAATAATCTTATACATTTTTGGAATAATAGTCCCTACTGCATATTCCTTTTGTTCATGTATAGATTTGCCACTAAAATGGTTTTCGGTAAACCCAAAATCGTCTTTAAAGGTAGGGTTTACCCGAGTTATCTTCGGTTCTTCTTATGTTTCATATTGCTGATGCCTTATACGAGAATTCCTAATAAGGGGGGGGGGGGGGGGGGTATCTACATGTATGTAATATGCACGTATTTTGAACGGATTGTTTTGTTTTGTTGTTTTATTGGGTGGGGTGTTGAAATGGTTTATCAGAAAATTTGCATTGCATCGAATGTTATGCAGGTATCCCTATAAATTAGTTTGTGCATCAAATGCTATTGGCTTATTTAGCAAATATCTTTCATTGAATGTTTTGACAAGACTTAACATGGCTTACACTAATCAACAATGTCTTACTAGTATCTACGAGGAAAACAAAACATATATGTAACGCATGATATCGCTACCATTACTACCTCTACCTCTGCTTGTTGATTACCGGTACTGGCTGTACACAACTGCAAACGCACCAACAATAGAGAACTGCATCCGGCTATATTCATCATCATCTGACTTTATGTCTGATCTTACCCTCCGAAATCGTCTGACAATCTTACGTGCCAAATTTTTTTTTCTTATATGTCTTATAAATAATCACAAGAACAATAAATCCTACTGCTATGATTACAAATATCCCAATATAGTACCACTTTGATAGGGGCTCCGCTACTTTAATTTCCCGAAGATTTTTAATAGTATCAATAAAATTGCCCTTGATAAAGTTTCGGCCAGTAATGTTTACTTTTTATGTTATAAAAAGTGCGATCTACACCGAAATGGCCCAACTCATCGTGGTATTGTTTGACAACTTTCATTCTCAAATGACTTGGCACGCACAGTCTCAGAGTAGGGTTGTCATTGATGTCAGATATATAATACAAGACATCTCTCACCATCAAATGACGAGCTTGATCGACATTTGACGCTTCACCATTTTTCAACTGGTTTTTAAGTTTTAATGTGTCGGGATCCTTGTCCTGTTCGTTAAGCACATTTAAACCTTTCAGATCATTGACATTTGGTAGTTTTAGTTCTTCCTCCTGCACCGTGCAGCAAGCGTGGTCTCTTGGTTCCAATCTGATTAAAACCATATCTTTATTCCGCATCTCTATTTGCCCCATGACGGATATCTTTATTTGTCCCATTACGAATAAAGATCTGGTGAAACTCCGTAAGGGGTCATGTTCTGGTGAACTCTGATTTTCAGCCAATCAGTGTATCGGCTACGAATTCTTAGGAATGAAATTAACATCCACAGTGTGCGTGACCCACAAAGTAGGTTTTGAACAGTGTTTGTTACATATTGCGTCACTATCACATGCCTAGTGGAAATAACGGTTTCGGTGACTGAAACGTCATCAGAGTTCACCAGAACATGACCCCTTACGGGGTTTCGTCAGATCTTTATCCACAATGGGACAAATAGAGAAGCAGAATAAAGATATGGTTTTAATCAGATTGTTGGTTCGAATCTATTAGAGTTCAAAGCATTGATCTCTAGTGTGTTTCGATGAATATCCGGTATATCACCCGTGTTTTCATTCGACACATTGATAGGCTCTTGAGGACACCGTGATAACAAATCAACACATGTGTTCTCTCGACCCGCTATACATTCAATTTTGCAATTATAAGCCATTATATTCATTGCCCAAAGTTGTATCTTTTTATTTTCCAAACGGACGTCAAGAATATATTTAAGGGGCTTGTGGTCTGTTTTTATGACAAAACCACTATTGTGAAGGTAATGATCTAACTTCTGTAGCGCGTAATGAATAGCATATGCCTCCTTTTCTATCGCGGACCAGCGTGTCTGTGTATCACTGAGTTTGTGACTTGGGTAATAAATTGGTTTTTCATTTATTACGTTCGGAATTGCGTCGTTAACGTCCTCACAGGGTTGTGTCAAACATGTACCTATTCACAAGTGTCGCTTGCGTCCGTATGTAACGTATAGGGCTTGTTAGGTCCAGGTAGGATAAAAGGGGAACAATTGTGAGACTTTCTTTAAAATAGTCGAAAGCATTTTGACATTTTTCACACCACTGAAATTTAGCATAATTCTTTGTTAAGGCAATCAGCGGTTCAGCTATCTTCGAGAAATTGGGAGTGAAACGTCTGTAATAACTGCACATACCTGTGAAACTACGTACTTCTTTAACAGTTTTGGCAGAGGGCAAGGTTCGAATCGCCTCTACCTTCTGTGGGTCTGGCTTGACTCCATTCCTGTTAATTTCGAATCCCAAATAAGTTGGTTGATTATTGTATTACGTCACTCCACGATTATTTCACGTATATGGTGACGGCATCTGCCTGATGCATTGCATACAAATTTAGACCTTTGCAACGGACCCACCCGAAGCAGTGAGGGATCTTTTACGTGCCACGCCTACCGTGACACGGGACCTCGGTTTTTACTGTCTCATCCGAAAGACAGAACACCGGTGTGCCCCGGGCGGGAGTCGAACCTGCGACCTCTCGATCACGAGCCGAAATCCCAAATAAGCTGTTTCCTCTTTAAAGAAAGCACATTTCTTTAATTTCGGCTTCAGGTCGTGCTTTCTGGGCCTATCAAATACTTCTTGGATATGAGCTACATGCTCTTCCTGAGATGTAAAGATGATGGATAAATCCAAACCATAAGTCTAAAAATCATGAAACCAGAGGACATACAAAATCAGTGAGAATGAAAACCAAGTGAAAAATAACAAAAAAAAAAAAAATTCAGAAATTCAAAAAATTCTGACCAAATAATGACATCATCTATATAGGTAGTACTGAATTCCTCACAACCTTCAAGCACTATACTCATCAGTTGTTGAAACACACCAGGGGCATTGTAAAGGCCAAAGGACATTCTGTTAAATTCAAACGAACCTTTATTTTTGCATCTAACATTTCGTCAATCGCATTGTGAACTGTTTTTCGTGATGTATGGGAATTCTATAGGGTCTAAGCTTTGTTGGTTCATCTTCACCTGTGTCAATTGTCATTTTTACAGTTTCTGTTTGTCCTAATTCTGTATTTTTGACTGCGAATAACTCTTGATTGTGCATAACTAATTGTTTTATGATTTCCAAATGTTCGGGTTCTGTATCTAATTCTTTTAAGTCTGAAGGTGTTTTATTTGACAAAACTTCGTTCGCGGTTTTTGGTTTATCTGCAGCGGGCGTTTCTTTTTCAGATAGATTGAGGTTAGACAGTTTTCCTAGGATACAACCACGTTTTAGATAAATAGTTCTGTTTGTATGATTACTTAAAGCGATGGGTACTATTTTATTTTATTTTACTATTACAGCATTAATCTTAAGACCGGGTTCAATGTCCACATATCCTTTTTAGACTATTTTAATTTCAACAAATTTCATGTGATTCAACGGAGTTTTTATACGAGCCGGAACAATGTTCATTGTATTTGGTTTCACTTTTATACCTCGCTGTAATCTTACAAGGGCGTTTATGTGACAATCATCTTCAAGCGGTACGTAGGACCTTCCTATTTTTAAATATCCCAAGTCATAATCAAGTCTTACTCCATGAGTTGTTGAAAAATATCTGCCTAAAATAATGTTCCTATTCATGTCTGTTATTAAATAAAATGGTTGATTTACTGTAGTCCCTCCTAATTTAATTTCTATTTCTACATAACCGTCTATTTCTAATTTGCCGCCATTTACAGATTGGAGACATATAATTCTTCACCAAGTTTGGGGATTTATTTAAAGATTGATAAATTCGTCTATGTAACAAACTAACTTCAGCGCCACTGTCCACTAATACTCTAAAAAAATTTTACCTATTTTCAAAAGGGATGAATTTGGACTAGCACCTAAATTTATTTTGTTAGACGGACTATTTTCAAATTTTCTCATTCCTTTTATTCCTAATGTTTTGTTTAAGACTCCCGGCAACGGTTCTGTTTCGGCGGGAACGTGCTAGTTTTCCTGATTCAGTTCAGCGTTTTTTAAAGACCAACAAGTTCTGCGAATGTGACCTTTCTTTCCACAATGATACCATCGTATGGACTGATAGTCCCCGAGTGCATCATACGTCTAGTTTACAGTGCTTTTGTAGACACATGAAATATATACTTCAAATTTTCAGTCATCAAAGTAAGTAAATCACTCTAAAACTAAAGAGTATCTCCCTCATGCATAGCTCTGTCCTCAGATAGATTCTTTGGTTCACTTTTCGGTCATTTTGGCTTCAACTCTGCTCTTCATATTTTTATATATTTTGAGAATTCCAATCATTCGGCCACGAGCATCACTGAAGAGACATAAGTTGTCGAAATGCGCATATGGTGCACAAAGTTAAAAAGTATATATGTTATATATTTATCGTATGTTTGCATGTTTACCAATCTAACCCTGGGGGTTTTGTCCTTCATTTGTCTTCTGTACATCATTAATTTGTTTTAAGCGACAGCGATTCGTAATATGGTCTCCAAATCGCGCATTGTTTTCGGGACCTATAATGATCAACTTCCATCGGCGTCTCGCCATTTTCATGAAGAAAATTGTGTGAATTATAAGTGGAGCTACCGGTCCTAATTAGACTAACGCTTTCCGAAATAACAACTCGGTTATAGCGATAGAGATAGCTCTCTGGAAACTGTCAGGATTTTCTCGCATTACTCTAATTTTCAAGTAATTTGTCTCATCCTCGGTTAAACCGTTCAGTTTAGCACATTTTTCAATGTTTTTAATCCACTTATCAAATTGTTCAGGTTTCGTTCCTTCGAAAGATATGTAGAACCCCGCTTCCTTACAGTATATAATATTATTCATTTCATGTTCATGTATTTATCTCATCGAATTTTGAACTCTCTCCGAAATCTTAAAAAATATAAGATACATGTTGTTCTTGCTTTGAAAAGTGATAATTGTCATCTTTATACAAGTTCCCATTTCGGACTGAAAATCTACTAAGGTGAAATGGAAATATATTTTTACCTGTATTTCTCAGATAAGGCAAAATGGGGGAAAACAAATTTAAGTACATTTCCGTGTAAAATTCAGGCAGTGTGTGATTTATAATTGAATTTAGATATTTATGACATTAAACATTCAAAAAGACAATTATTTTGTAAATTTTGTAATTTTGCAAGTTCTAGCCGGGACGTATATTTAGATATATACCGGTACGTCCATGGTTCTAGGTATTTTTGTTTTCTATAGAATATATAGAAAATATACCAATAGGGAAAAAGGAATAATAATTTCTTAAGCATGCATAGCTCTGTCCTTACATAGATTCTTTGGTTCTCTTTTCGGTCATTTCGGTTTCAACACTGCTCTTCAAATATTTATATATTTTGGTAGTGAGGCCCATCGCAAATGACCAAGTTAAAATTAATCAAAATGCGTTGTTTGCAATTTTCGCATCAATAATTTATCGGGAAATATTTTTAACATGTAAATCAAAATCATATTATTAGAATATTCATTTTGTTTTCTTCTCATTTCTTAAATTTCATCTCATTTGGAGTAGAAATAAAGAAATTAGGGCAATTTGAAAATAGCTAAAATCATTAAAATATCTAACGATACCGCGGCGGTACAGCGAGATGTTTATTTTGCCTTATAATTGACGGCGCGCTTAGAATCAATGAGCATAAATGCGATATGTTCACTGGCGTTGTTCGGGGTCACGGTTGTATCAAATCCAGTGAAGTGAGGTTTTACAGGTAGATACGTCCATTACCTGTAAACAGCTGATCGCCGAAGCGAAAACGATGTACGATGCGGGCACACATAAGTTTTTTAAATATGTAATTTTCCCCCGATTCATTTGATACCATTTTTATGAAAATATACCTAGAAATGACTACAAACATTTAAAAATAAAAAGATAGCGTCTTTCTCTTTGCCAAAACAACGGTCCGCCATATTGTTTCACGAGTCATTTGATTACATCGATATACATATTAAACAATCGTACATTATGAAGTTCTCAAATAAGAGAACACATAACGAAAGCAATGTCTATAGAAGTAATTATGATTATCCTGTTTGTGAAAAAATTACCCCGTAGCTATTATTTACAAAGTTTTATTTCTCAAAAGTTTCATTTCATCATTGATGATGTAATTTGAAGAACGGCGTAGGCGCGTGGGTTAATACTTACCGTGAACGATTTTTACATTTGAATTGATAATTATTGGTATTTACATCAATGAAATATTTGACGATTTCATATAATTTATTTTTGTAGCTCTATTAATACGATTTTACACGAGTTTTCTCTGACTCGGGGCGACCTCCAAGTATTGTCGTATAGAATTATGTACAGAAATACACATTTCAATGTAATAAATACCAAGACATATATTGTGCGATAAAATAAGACATCATTTCATCATTTAGTTTACATTGACCCCACTGTTTAGAACTTCAGACTTACATTTTAATTGCAGATAAGTCTAGACCTCTGCGAAAGGAAAGGGGGGGGGATAATTTCTTCATATTTAAGGAAGACATATATTGTTAAAGGAAAAATGACGAGACTAAGAGCCTATTTTGATTCAAATGATTTGGTTTTAATCCTCTTTAATTAATTTTGGTATTTATATCAGTGGCAAATCCAGAATTTCCGAAATGGGAGGGGGGGGGGGGAGGCGCACAAGTGAAAGTCCAATATAAACCAAAATACTCTGCCAATTTAGGGGCGAAATCTGAAGATTTGCTCATGATTGTGGCAAAAAGGGGGAGCGATCCCTATAAATTCGCCACTGTAGATATTAATATGAGAGAACAAGTATATAACAATGAGAGAACAAGTTATGTTAAGGTACTACAAAACGCCAATCGTCGCGTGATTCACGAAAAAAAAAAAGAAATAAAGGTTTTAAATTTATAATTTTTTATTTAGATAACTGTGTATTGAAGACTTTATAGAAAATAATTCTAATTTTAATATTCCCGATATACCTGTAATTGGCACTCGAAAAAGTGTGTTTTAGAGTACAGCTCGCACGAAAACACCAGCGACAGCGTTGACCCTTCGTCATGTGCAGTCAGATGGCCAGTCCCAAGACGAATTCTATAATATCTTCAATAGTTGACTTCCTAATCAAGTTGCAATATTTTCAATATATCGAGGGTATATCGAGGTAACGCCGTCTAGGGCGATCACCTGTCACCTGTGCGGCTAAATTATTACGTAATATCACCTCAACCGGCTGTTTGACCCAGCAAATATCAACCTTCATTTCGTACATTTCAACAGCTTTCAAGATATTAATTAGCGATCTTAATAAACTGGGTATTCATATTAATGAAAGACAAGGACTAATTATCAGGTTTCCTGTTAATTGTGAAGGATTATCATGAAGGAGACATAAAGAACAGGAACTGAAATCAACCAAACTTTACGACAATTTGTATTCATGAAGAGTTTATATTTGAGATTTTAACACTTCTAATAAAAGTTTTTATGTTTTTAAAATAATGAATATAATACATATAGCAGATTAATATAAAAGTTTTTAGAAAAATGACCTTGGACATTTGGACTTCGTCATTTTCATCAAAGTAACAAACCATTCTTCGTCAAGTTTAAGAGATTATATTTGAGATAATAAGACTTACAACCAATGTTTTTATCTTTTTTCGTAATACCTGTAGTACATAGAGTAGATTGATATAAATAAATCACAAATTTTATGCATAGCTGATTAAGTTATACGCTCATAAAATTGCGAGGTTGTGCATTTTCATTTGCTTGAAAAAGGTGTAAAAATGCAATATTGTCCATTTTCAAATCCTCATATCTTGTAAAGTACTCGAGATAAACCCGTGCAATTTTCAGAGTTTGTTGACTATAAAACATGCTTTGTAACTTACTTATTCTCTGGTATATTGTGATACAAATAAATTATTTAAAGGTATCTAAAAAGTGTATCTCATGTGTTTTTAAGGAAAGAGTTTGGGCCTCCCTAATTTTGGGATTTCCAATCATTTGGCCACGAGCATTACTGAAGAGACATAAGTTATCGAAATGCGCATATGATGCACTAAATAAAAAAGTCTATATGTTCTTTATTTATTATAACCACTAGGCCGGTGTCACTGCTGGTGGACTGATAGTTCCCGAGGGCATCATAAGTCTAGTTTTCAGTGATTTTGTACTGACATTAAATATATACTTCAAATTTTCAGTCATCAAATTCAGTAAATCACTCTAAAACTAAGGAATATCTACCTCATGCATAGCTCTGTCCTTAGATAGATTCTTTGGTTCACTTTTCGTTCATTTTGGTTTCAACACTGCTCTTCAAATATTTATATATTTTGGGAATTCCAACCATGTGGCCACGAGCATTACTGAGGAGACATAAGTTGTCGAAATGCGCATATGGTGCACTAAATTAAAACGTTTATATGTTCTATATTTATTCATTGAATTTAATGTACTTATATCCTGGATTTGACTCTACATACAGAAAGAGAAATCCTTATTCATATTTCCGTGTACCCAGTTAGTGAATTTTATTTATTTATTCACATGAAGTATAGACAAACTTCTTTCACTAAATTTCAAAGCGACTCAAATTTCTACATTTGATTTTTCTGCACTTTATACATCTCTACCTCATGATTTGATTAAAAGCAAGTTGCTGGCTCTTATACAATGGTGTTTTCACAGAGACTCTAAAACTTACATATGTACTTCCAGTAGCTCCGGATTCTTTTCCAACAAACAATATACTTCATATAAATACTGGACTTGCAAGGAATTACGTAAAGCACTAGATTTTCTCATGAATAATATTTTTGTGTAATTTGATTGCAAGATATATCAACAAATAGTTGGGATTCCTATGGGCACTAACTACACGCCTCTGATGGCAAATTTATTTCTTTATTGTTATGAGAGGGCTTGGATTCTATTCAAAAATGAAAACGTTTCGACCTCATTGACAAATTTAATAATACTTGCAGATATCTGGATGACATTTTGGTTATCGACAACCTTGAATTCAAACAATTTATATCAGAAATATTTCCAGCAGAGCTCAAATTGAATATTTTAAAGCTAATACTTGAGATAAATCTACACCTTTCTTAGATTTGAACATCAAAATTATCAACCACCTAATATATACTAATATTTTTGATAAACGTGAGGGTTTGGATTTCCTATTGTAAATTTTCCTTACTTGGATGGCGATGTCTCTCGACTCCCATCATATGGTATCTATATATCTCAATTAGTTCGATTTGTCAGAGGCTGCACCGATGTTTTGGATTTTTGTAAACGAAATTTACAAATTACTACTAAACTTTTAACTCAGGGTTACAGATATCACAAGCTTAGAAAAACATTCGGCAAATTCTTTAGATCTTATTCAGAACTTCTATCTAAATTTGGAAATATTTCTTTTCAACACTATGTATCCAATGGAATTTCCCATCCTAATTTTTACGGTGATCTCGTATATAAACTAAGGAAAGTAAAAGGCTCCGATAACGTTATTTTATCATGTAATAAAATAGTCAAACGTCTTCTAAATAGACAATATGACATTGAGATCATCAAAAAGACTATAGGTCTTGTATTTGGCCCCTCTACAGCCTTATGCAGACTTTTACTTGAACGTTGCACGCTGACTAACAGGGCGGTGGGGACTATATGACGGGCCTTGTCCAAACCTCTTTCAGAGGAGACATGGTCGTGAACCTCGTCCCCTCTGACTGTTAGTCGGGACTCCTACAGATCTAGGGTCTTAGCT
This sequence comes from Pteria penguin, assembly GCA_035048485.1. NCBI lineage: Eukaryota > Metazoa > Mollusca > Bivalvia > Pterioida > Pteriidae > Pteria > Pteria penguin. Next base: position 16,297,617 of record CM068593.1, on the reverse strand, counting down.
CGTTTCAGACTGGCAGCGCACGGTTTATCATGTTGATGTCGCATATATTTTTATATCATTATGTGTTTTACAATACCTTACGTGTTTATATTTTTATGACTTCTCAATATGCAATACCTGTTGACCCTTGTTCTTTACATGGAGGATTATTTATAAATTTTTTACGTCCTTTGATTGTTCTGCTGTAACGGTGAGTGGGAAGGTGGGTCCGTAAACCTGTTAACCACACCATTTGTTTGGTTTTGTCAAATTAAATGACCGTCCTAAGTCGGTATCGTAATTGCACTTCAATCAAATATTTTTGTAATGTGTTATATGTGCTAGTATATTATTAATATTCATGTATTGTATAGCTCCATGGTGACTTCTGCCACATAACTGAGCCAGTAACTCCTCTTTTTTCTTTCATTCATTTATTTCCTTGGGATTGTAATTTGCCTTAATTGGTATTCTATCTATCTATCTCCTTATACTGCAGCACCCCCCTTTTCGGGTATTATGTACAGCGTATTTACTCAGTATATGCCTGAATTTATAGAGAACCGTACTTGATATAAAAAGCGTATTCTTTTATCTTTTTAATCGCTTTTACGTTTATCAATGTACATGCACATGTACATGTAGCATATAACTGCATAAGTCTGTACATCTTTATTTCAATAAGGTTTATGCAGGCAATAAAAATTTTATCTGCATATTACACTAATGCATTAATATTTATAATCTGCATAAATCTGACAAGCATAAATTTATATTCTACACCTTTACGTCGAAAAATTTCGATCAAATATTTTATATCCATCAAGTGCAAATGCACCCATAAAAAGGAAGCTATCTATTAATGTATATAAAATTTTTTACTATTAATCTACATATGTCTCGAAGAATCGTCATAAATTCAAATGAGAGATTGTTGTCTAATGAGATCAAATCGAAGAAATATGTTTTTACAATTTGTAAAAGTTATTTCAACCCCCCCCCCCCCGCCCCCCAAGAGAGAGAGAGAAAAATAAACGTATGGATATGTTTTGACCAATTATTTAGATAGTTACATATGTAATGTTTTTTTTTTTATCTAATATTATTCGGGTCCTATTCCTGAATAAGGAAAGTATGAAAATTAATTCAGGTAATCGACCATTCAGAGACAGCAAAGGTACACTATCACTTGCAAGTTATATTTATGGTGATATTGCCAGTGGCTAGGTGTCCAGCGGCAAGGTATATTAACGATATATGCCAGAGGCAAGTGCCTGTGGCAAGTTGCCAGAGGCAGAGCGTCACTTGCGATATACGGTATATATAGGAAGATACTTACAGAGTGTATTGGATGTGTGCCACTGGCAAGTAGAAAGGACAAAGTATTAGTATCGCCAGAGGCAGTGAGTTTCAGCGTACCCCTTTTATTTTGTAAATACTGTTTAGATATAAACCCACGAAAATCAAATTGATTATTTTCATGTATCAATCATTTGTCAACATCATTTTACCAATCATACAATCAGTTAAATAACTGACGGAAATTAGTTATTGTATGTTGTTTAGTATTTGTATATATTTGCATTTGGTTCGTTTATAAAATTAATTTGATTTGTGAGCCCAAACACGTTACACATAGATCTATACTTTGTCAATATTGTTGTAATATTGTGTTCATTTATGTTGTTGGGTTGTATGAAACCGAGTCCGTTTATAAAAAGTAAAGGAACACAAACACTCTGTATTGCAAATTTTCGGAATCACTGTATCTTTGAAACGTAAACATGGATTTTACATAGCTTTGTATTTGTCATCTAAAAATTGCTTGATAAAGGTCGTGAGGCCGAAAATATGCAATACAGAGTGTTTGTGTTCCATTACTTTTTATGTACCGGACTTCCTTCGGAGGACTTTTTCGAGTCCGTTTATGTTTGTGTGTGTATGTGCTTAATTGTGGAACCGCTTCGAGTTTTGGAAATCAGCTGTTCGATTGAACATGAAAGTGTCAACGTAACTCACTAACTAAAACTTTGATTTTTTATTTTCAAGTTGCGGTTAGGAGTTTTCGTGTTGATCTTGCTAAAATATTAGACGTTTTGGTTACGGCTTGTCTTGTTAAGTCGTAACCAGATTACGAGTAGATCAGACGACTAGTAACCAAATGGCCTGGATACGAGTTGTCTTTCCCTTTTGGTACAAGCATTCGGCCATCTTCGATCTTTTTCGTGCATACGTAAACACAATTTAAGGGCGAGGTTGTTCCGAACTGGTCACGAGTTGTCTTGTTTCGACTACGAGTCGTCTCGGTGACGAGTTTTCCAGCAATCACTGGCTGCATTTCGCGTCTCGCTGCATGTTGTCCCCTTGAATACTATTTGGAACCTGCAGATCTAAGTGACCTATTGTAAGTATTTTGGTTACTAGTCTAGAATTTACTTCAATATTTTTATTTCAAATTCTCAAGTATGAGCCGAACCTTTTCAGTAGAAATTAAGTTCAGGTGTAGTATCATTATCAATATCTGGCCGAGAATATCTCCATATCCGGATAATTTATCCCGATCGGGGTAATATTGCAATTATTTGGAGGTATGTTAGAGACTCTTGTATAACCCCAATATTGATATACACCAGTCCTGTATATTGAATGTGTTAGATGTTTTACAAATCTTCAACAGTTCAAAATACCGGTAATTTCAGGTCTTTCATGCAGTTTTATTTTTCCAAACTTTATATATTGAAATTATCAAGTTTTTTTTTTATTAACACTGCTGATAAAACCTACATTAAAAAGCTAATTAGGTATTGTAATTCCAATAACATATTTATCAATGAGTATTTTCTTTATAATAGTTGTAATATATGCCATGTTTGGAGTGTTGCATCATTACTTATGTAATTTATGAAAGCATGAAGTTTATTTTATAATTTTTATATTATTTTATTATTGAAAATAATTACTATTGGATCAGCCTAACCCTTACGAACTTGTCGAACCTGAAGCTAAACAACTCGGCTTTAATTGAGATATGTCTGAATTAATGGAATTGATTTTAATGTTTGATTATGTAATTAGGTCTTATCTATGCATTTCTACACCACAAAATTAAATATATACCCTGATAATTTATACATACCTTTATCACTTGTCGAGTGCATTCGGCCAGCACCATTTTGGAATCAAAGAAAAAAGAGGAGTTACCGGCTCAGTTATGTGGCAGAAGTCACCATGGAGCTATACAATACATGAATATAAATAATATAATAGAACATTTAACACATTACAAAAATATTTGATTGTAGTGCAATTACGATAGCGACTTAGGACGGTCATTTAATTTGACAAAAGCCAAACAAATGGTGTGGTTAACCGGTTTACGGGCCCACCTTCCCACTCACCGTAACAGCAGAACAATCAAAAGACGTACATTTAAAAATTTATAAATAATCCTGCATGTAAAGAACAAGGGTCAACAGGTATCGCATATTGAGAGGTCATAAAAATATAAACACGTAAGGTATTGTAAAAACAGTCATCTACCAATTATTTATTTCAATATTGTACAATTGTTTACATAATTATGATCCTTTTAAATCTACAACTGTAGCCGGTAACTTCTCCATTTTAAGATCAACAGACCTCATATTGTGAGAATTGTTGATGGGGACTTATGATTAACGGTCACCGAGATCGTTTTTTGATTACAACAGATATACAAATTTTATCTGACATTGATTGACCACTCTCCAGTTCTGTGCCTAGTAATATTACTAAACAGTTTTTGAAGATATCAGAGAAATGTTGGAGAAATAGCTGTGACTAAATTAAAAAATATGATCAAGAAATAGACAGTGCTGCAAGTCTCAAAAATAAAAAGGGACTTATACGTGTATTATTACATAAATATTCCTCCATATAGAGGTCAAGAGTCAAGAACTGTCTCAAGTTGAGAGGTTATAAAAATATGTAAACATGTAAAGTAATGCAGGAAAACATTATGGTATCAAAATTCAAATACATACAGGTAACTTAAATAATCAAACTTGTCCAAAATTACTCAAATTACAATGTGGTATAACTGCCATCACATACATTTGTATGAACCGTCAATTAATTAAGTTGCCCTAATCAACACACATGATGCTATGTACATGGAGTTTTCAATTGCATGAAATTTTATTGGAGTTACTTCTCTTTTCTGTTGTGATTTTTGGAAGAAAAGCTGGCGTTTTTGCTTCATATTCATTCCAACTGTATTGAATATTTTTAGCTCACCTGAGCCAAAGGCTCAAGTGAGCTATAGTCATAGTGCGCCGTCCGTCGTCGTCGTCCGTCCGTCGTTAACTTTTTCACATTTTCGACTTCTTCTCTGGAACTACATTGCAGATTTAGATCAAACTTTGTGTAAATGATGTACTCAAGGTCCCCTACTAAAACTGTGTTCAGGATCTAGATTCCCTCAGGGGTGGATCCAGGGCGGGGCCAAAAGTGCCCAAAACGGTACCCCTCTTCAAAAATCTTCTTCTCCAGAACCAGTACATATATGGGGAAACTAATTGCATTTCAACAATCTATAAAGATGGGTTATTAAAAATTGTGTTCGGGGTTAAGATCCGTCAAAAGAAATTTACGCTTTTTTGACGTGTTTTTGGACTTAGTCATTTCAATGCAGAAATGTGTCATGTTTTTCAGTTAATTGATATTGATGATTTCTTAATGACTATTTTTATCATAATTGTGGTAAGGAATATTATTGTGAAAGAATTTTGTCATTATCTCAATTTTTGGATTTTTTATGAATTTTTTAAGACTTCCAAAAAAAAGGGGGGTTGGCCATTTTTCACATTTTCAACTTTTTCTACAAAACCACATGAAAGATTTTAATGAAACATGGAATACATGAAGTACTAAAGGTCCTCTATCAATTTGGTAAATTTCATCCAAATTGGTGAACAGATAATGCCACCATGTCTAAAAAGTAGGTCTCACAATGGTACATATACCACTTGGTTAATTGAAATATGGAGAGTAGCGGTTCAAATCCAGCTGTGGTCAAAAAAATTTTTTTTATTTCTTTACACATCTGAATAAGTTTTTAGATGTTTTTCAACACTCAACATATGAAATTAGACAATTTTAAGTTTAAGACTTCAAAAAAAAAAAGGGGGGGGGGTGCAAAATGGCACCCCTCTTCAAACATCTTCTTCTTCAGAACCAGTACATATATGGGGAAACTAATTGCATTTCAACAATCTATAAAGGTGGGTTATTAAAAATTGTGTTCGAGGTTAAGATCCGTCAAATAGAAATTTACGCTTTTTTTACGTGTTTTTGGACTTAGTCATTTCAATGCAGAAATGTGTCATGTTTTTCAGTTAATTGATATTGATGATTTCTTAATGACTATTTTTATCATAATTGTGGTAAGGAATATTATTGTGAAAGAATTTTGTCATTTTCTCAATTTTTGGATTTTTTATGAATTTTTTAAAGGGGGGGTTGGCCATTTTTCACATTTTCAACTTTTTCTACAAAACCACATGAAAGATTTTAATGAAACATGGAATACATGAAGTACTAAAGGTCCTCTATCAATTTGGTAAATTTCATCCAAATTGGTTAACAGATAATGCCACCATGTCTAAAAAGTAGGTCTCACAATGGTACATATACCACTTGGTTAATTGAAATATGGAGAGTAGCGGTTCAAACCCAGCTGTGGTCAAAAAAAATTTTTTTTATTTCTTTACACATCTGAATAAGTTTTTAGATGTTTTTCAACACTCAACATATGAAATTAGACAATTTTAAGTTTAAGACTTCAAAAAAAAGGGGGGGGTGCAAAATGATACCCCTCTTCAAACATCTTCTTCTTCAGAACCAGTACATATATGAGGAAACTAATTGCATTTCAACAATCTATAAAGGTGGGTTATTAAAAATTGTGTTCGGGGTTAAGATCCATCAAATAGAAATTTATGCTTTTTTGACGTGTTTTTGGACTTAGTCATTTCAATGCAGAAATGTGTCATGTTTTTCAGTTAATTGATATTGATGATTTCTTAATGACTATTTTTATCATAATTGTGGTAAGGAATATCATTGTGAAAGAATTTTGTCATTATCTCAATTTTTGGATTTTTATGAATTTTTAAGACTTCCAAAAAAAAGGGGGGGGGTTGGCCATTTTTCACATTTTCAACTTTTTCTACAAAACCACATGAAAGATTTTAATGAAACATGAAGTCCTAAAGGTCCTCTATCAATTTGGAAAATTTCATCCAAATTGGTTAACAGATAATGCCACCATGTCTAAAAAGTAGGTCTCACAATGGTACATATACCACTTGGTTAATTGAAATATGGAGAGTAGTGGTTCAAATCCAGCTGTGGTCAAAAAATTTTTTTTCATTTCTTTACACATCTAAATAAGTTCTTAGATGTTTCTCAACATTCAACATATGAAATTAAGCAATTTCAAGTTTAAGACTTCCAAAACAAAAAGGGGGAGTTGGCCATTTTTCACATTTTCAACTTTTTCTACAAAACTGTTAGAAGGATTTTAATAAATCTGTTGTTTTCGTCCAGACCACTTTACAGGTGGCGCCACCATAGTCAAAAGTAGGTCACAAAAGAGTTCCCTCCTTTAACAATATTCTTTTTCATACGGGCTGTATACAGAGACAAACAGAATGCATAGAAATGATCTAGAGGGATGAGTGAAGACGTATTGTCATTTTGGTTCCCTTCCAAAATCAAATTTTAGAATTTTTTTCGACATTTCTTTGGACTTGGTGATTTCAATGCAGAAAAGTGTCATTTTTCCTAGTTAATTGATAATGATGATTTCTTATGGACTGTTGTGATCATAATTATGGTAAGGAATGTTACTTTGAAAGAATTTTGTCAATATCTCTATTTTTGGATTTTCTATGAACTTTTTAAGACTTCCAAATGAGGGTGTATAGGAACAATTCAATCACATTTTTCACTTCTGCTGTTATACCACATGAAAGATTTTAATGAAACATGGAATACATGAAGTACTAAAGGTCCTCTATCAATTTGGTAAATTTCATCCAAATTGGTTAACAGATAATGCCATCATGTCTAAAAAGTAGGTCTCACAATGGTACATACATGTATACCACTTGGTAATTGAAATATGGAAAGTAGCGGTTCAAATCCAGCTGTAGTCAGAATTTTTTTTTTCATTTCTTTACACATCTAAATAAGTTTTTAGATGTTTCTCAACACTCAACATATGAAATTAGGCAATTTCAAGTTATATCTGGACAATATTTGAAACAATTGTTGTTCATGACCCAGACTTGAATCCAGTCATCAAAAGGCCCCACCTAAAGAAAATGACTAACTTGTTGCTCTGAATCACATCTTGCAGAGACAAAGCAAATGCTTAATATCAAAATCACCTGAATGGATGTGCAAAAAACTGTTGTTGTTTTTTATTCTGGTCTGAAATTAAATTTGACATATTTTCAACATTTGTGTTGACTTAGTCACAGTAATGCAAAAATAAATAACTTCTACCTTCCTGCATGACTGAAAATATAGGTACTCAGGTGAGCGATATAGGCCCACTTGGGTGTCTTTTTTATTCTGGTCTGAAAAAAAATTTGACATATTTTCAACATTTGTGTTGACTTAGTCACAGTAATGCAAAAATAAATAATTTCTTCCTTCCTGCATGACTAGGATTGGAGTGACATAAAACAATATTCTAGGATTGGAGTGACATAAAACAATAATCAATCAATCAATTAAATCTCTGTAGTAACTGACTTTTTAAAAGACAAATTGAGGTCAAAGCTCGAATTATCCCTTTTCGTGGTTTTTCTTTATTCCGTCCGTTCTCAGAATACAGACGTTAATCTTTCAATCTGCTCAATAAACTGCTAAATTCTTTCAGATTCCAGTCTCTTTATGACATAGTTATAGCCCTTTAACATAGAAAATTTCTTAGAAATGACAGTTTCTACTCTTTTTCTCAGTGAAGATGTAATGAATTAAAGTGATACTGGGTATATAGCTTTATCAAGGGAAAATGCAGGTCAAGATCGAATATGGGTGTGTTCTGGTAATTTTGACAGAGTAATTGTCCTTGAACACTAGAAATTTCTTGAAATATTACCGGTAGTTCTGATTCTGATCAGTTTATTTGTTAATGTATGGTATTGTTTATTAATCACAAGCTGTACAGCTTATAGACATTATATATACATGCAATATAGATAATTAACAAATATATAATAATATACATGGTCATTTACAAGAGAAGGTAAATTTGATAGTAGGTACCGATATCGAACATTAACGTAACAAATACATAATACATGTAGTATAAATGCATAATAGTACAAGGTATGTATGCAAATATAATAAAAGATGAAATATATTGAAATTCAAGCGTCACAAAATATAGACACAAGGTTACAAGATTATTAACAACGATCACTTCTTAATTTTGAGGCTTGGGTAAGAAATTTTCCTAAACCACATAATTCTTTTACATTTGAGGTGCTAAGCAGTTGTATCAATTTATAGACAGAGGGCCGTGTATAATAATATTTCTTTAAAAACTTTTGTCTGAATATCAAACATCTTAATAGTGTCAAGGGAAGTGACATAAAACAAAGAACAATTAACTCAGTATTCACAATATAAAATTCACAGGAAGAAGGTAAGGAGACCGAAATATTGTGAATACTGAGTTAATTGTTCTTTGTTTTTTGTCTGAATACTTGATAAAAGGGGCATTTCAGTATAAAATGGAACTCTTCCTCTATTTCTGACTGGTCTTTAAATAGAGGGCATTATCGCTTTTCCAAAAGAATGTTTTATAGCGACCAGTTCAACAGTGAGATTGTGAGCAGATAAACGGATTTTACAAATAATTTTTTTGTGTTGTGATAAAATTGGCTTTTTCAAATATGCCAGGAGTGTATGCCCGTCAATTAAATTTTTTGGTTGGTTGATCGGTGTTTTATCGCTTTCAACAATATTCCATCTATATCGCGACATGGAAGCAGGAGGTTATCAACCTCTTAAACACAGTGGCGCAACCCGTGAATCGAACCCGGATCGTCGGCGCCGCAAGCCAAGCGCTTAACCACTACACCAAGCCTGCCCCTCGTCAATTAAATGCTTATAAATAATAGATTTTGAAGAAGAGTTAATATCAGACTACAAAGATTGTTTACACATATCAAAAATCTGTTGTTTTGTAGAACAAAGAATATATTCTTGAATTAATCTTGCGTGATTAAGAAATAAATCACCGAATCCAAGTTGTTGTAAAATGTAATATACATTAAAAATCCAATTTTTACCTTTTCTGTTGTACATGAATTCTTCGTTTAAAAAATCAAAACATACTTTTAAGATACAGTTTTTGGTATCAAACAATTTTAGCCAGTATTTTATAATTCTAATTTGTCTTATACATTCTTTCTAATTATTTTTTAGTCTTGTGAGTAATTGTTAAAATAACTCAGTCGGAAATCTGTCTAATTGACTTTCACACTTTTAAACTGAGCTAAATCTAACTACTTACTGTCATTAATGTCCATAGCATTGACCCCGCTCTTTTAAGTAAGAGTTCATTTGAATGGTCATTTTTTGTAATCTTTTGTTGCAAGTTACCTGATTGGTTAAAGTTTTGATTCCGGATTCGAACCTCTGTGGAAAGCGACGATAGCTAATTTACTTTTCATCGATTCGTTTCGAAATAAAGTTGTAATTTTTCGGAGTAATTTCTTTTTCCAAAACAGGTAAACTTGTAAAATATATTTTTGATTGTCTGTCTATTTCATTTTTCAAAGATTAATAATTTATAATTACATGTATTTAATATTACTAGTGCTAATTTGATATCATAATAGTTTGAAATTAAATTAAATTAAATGTTGTGATTTTATCACATTGAGTTCATTTCATTACTTTTCTATAATGTCTCACTTTCCATCGATTCGTTTAAAAAGAAAGTTGTAAATTTTTGGCGAGGCTACCGTCTTCAAGGACAAGAACATTCCCCAAGCTCAGGATTAATCCCGCAGTGCCGGAAATCGTGAGACCTTCGTAGGTAGTCCTGGGTTCGATTCCCAGAACAACCCTTTACACACAACAAATACACATACATAAAATGATTAACAGACTTTTTCTGGCCATGTATTATAATGTTTAAGTTTTATTATTGCATGTATTGATACATCGTCGGATGCCCCCGGTCTTTTGCTCTAAACGTAGAACTAGTTCCAAACGTAGAGCAAAAGACCGGGGGCATCCGACGATGGTATTGAAATATATTTAACTTACCAGCTGTATTCTTTTTGACCAATAAATTAAACTAATCTGACAGATTCTTAAATAAAATTATAATCAATCAACCTCAAGCTGATAATGTTGCCTACTAAAAGGCGTGAAGCGTTGTTTTACCCTCGTGTAATTAATTACAAATTAAGTTCCACCAAGACCATACTGAAAAATCAACTGCAAATTTTATGTCTTATGCAGGGATTATGAATTATCATTATAAATTTAAATTTTGGCTTTTTGATTAATAAGCCTTATGATTTGTCTAACAAAATTGATTCAAATCTCGCGCAATGTGGATAAATTTACAAACGATTTATCTCGGATTAATTTATGATTTTATTCGACAAAAAATCCCAATTTTCGTCGCCGGGACGAAAGTCCGGAGAGCTATTGTCATATTTCCATCGTCGTCGTCTGTAGACAAAAACTTTAACATGGATCTTATCTGTAGAACCATTAGAGACGGGGCTTTAATATTTCACATGTGTAATCCTTGTGCCAAGACCTATCATTGGGTACCAAAATTTTTTACCTTATGGCATTGACCTTGAAGTTTTACATACTTTTCAAAAGCTTGGTCATAACTTATAAACAGTTATAGCATTTAGATTTAAAAAAAAAACAATTTTATGAAATATTTAGTAAACCGACATTATCATTATTGTCTACAATATTATTATAATTCATACTGTGTTTTGTTATTAATGTCTCATTTGGGTATTTTTATATGCCCGTCTTTGACGGGATATATTATGGTATGGCGTTATCGACCTGTCCAACTGTATGGGCAGGATACATACCAAACCGTTAAGTCTAAGACTGTCCAACTCGGTACATTTACTCCTTATGCTAAGACAAAGACGCTTGTTGTTTTTCAAGGTCGGAGGTCAACGGTCAATGTCGTAGTTTTACTTGGAAGGAAATCCTTGTAGGCAGGATACTGATCAAACCGTTGACGCTAGAGTACCTTTACTCCAAATCCAAGACAAAGACGCCTATTGTCGTAGTACTACTTGGTAGAAAACCTTGTAGACAGGATACATAAATTGTTGAAGCTAAAACTGTCAAACTTTGTACATGTATTCCTCATGTCAAGACAAAGACGCCTATTGTTTTTTCAAGGTCAGAGATCAAAGGTCAAAGTCGTAGTACTACTTGAATGTAAACTCTTGTAGAGAAGATGCATATCTAACCATTGGGGCTCGGACTGTCAAACTTGGTACACTTACTCTTTATGCCAAGACAAAGAAACTTATTATTTTTCGAGGTCAGAGGTCAAGGTTGTAGTACTACTTGGTAGGAAGGACATTGTACGCAGGATAAATACCAAACCGATAGAGCTAGGACTGTCAAACTTGGTTCCTTTCCTCCTTTTGCCAAGAAAGACTCCTGTTGTTTTCAAGGTCAAGAGTCAAGTCGTTGACTCTAAATGAGAGAAATATTTTGATTTAGAAAGAGATTATCAACAACTGATGCTATTTTTGTCTTACAAACACTTATCAATAGAAATTTAAAAGAAGGAAAGAGCTTGTATTGTTGTTTTATAGATTTTCAAAAAGCTTTTGATTTTGTTAATAGATGTAAGTTATGGCAAAAGTTAATTGAAACTGGTATTGGTGATAAACTACTTAAAATTACTACGTCATTATATAACAACGTAAAAGCGTGCGTTAAATATCAAGGTGTATTTAGTGACTACCTCTTTAGTAACTTTGGTCTTATGCAAGGGGAAGTATTGTCTCCAATTCTTTTTTCACTGTACGTCAATGATTTTGAGATATATTTTTATTAAGAACAATTGTCCATATGTTGAACTGCAATTACTTAATTATGTATGCTGATGATATGGTGTTGTTATCCGAAACACCGGAAGGTTTAGAATCAATGTTACAATCTTTAAGTGATTATTCCAACGACTGGAGTTTAAAAGTTAATGTAGATAAAACAAAGGTAGTTATTTTTAGAAATGGCGGGAAAATTAAACGATATGAATTTTTGGATTATAATGGTATAAAATTGGATATTGTTGATGAATTTAAATATTTGGGAATGCTTTTCAATTATAATGGCAAATTTCTTAAAACTCAAAAACATATTGCTGAACAGGCGAGAAAAGCTACCTTTGCTTTATCATCAATGCTTAAAAACTATTGCTTTAATATTGAAACACAATGTGATGTCTTCGATTCTTACGTGCATAGTATATTATCATATGCGTCAGAGATCTGGGGCTTTCATAAGGCACCAGATGTAGAAAATGTACATACAAAATTTTGTAAATACATATTAGGTGTACCAAAATCTGCAAGTAATGATCTTGTGTATTGTGAGCTGGGTAGATTGCCTTTAATTGTTAAAAGAAAATTTAAAAATTTTTAAGTACTGGCAAAAGCTCAAAGTAAATGATAACTGTATTCTGAAGGCATGCTATAATGAACGTTGTTTTATTAATGACACATGGATAGTAAGTATTCGAGACGAATTACGAAATCTTGGTTTATTTTATCTATGGGACAGCGATATTCCAACATCTGCAGCTTATAAAATATTCCAACAGAGAATATACGATGTTTGTAAACAGAATATGCTTTCCAAACTTGTGAATTCTTCAAAAGGAGTAATATATCACCATTTAATAGACAATTTCTTTTTACAATTCTATTTGAAAAAATCAATTGATCCACGCTATAAGAAACTAATTACACGTTTTAGAATTTCAGCTCGTAATTTGAGTATTGAAATAGGCAGTCACAGAAATATATCAAGAAACAATAGAACGTGTCTGCTCTGTAACTGTAATGAAATTGAAGACGAGTTTCATTTTATTTTGAAATGTCCATTTTATAATAACTTACGCCATATATATATAAAACCATATAACTTTAGAAGACCAAGTGTTTTCAAATTAGTACAACTTTTAAGCGCACAAAACGTCAGAGAATTGTGCCAATTAGGAAAATTTCTTCATTCTGCTAGCAAACTAAGAGCCACAAATATCTAATTCACTCTCTGTGTTTACATGACTCACTCACCAATGTAATATAATAGTTAATTGTATTTTGTAAATATTGTATATATGTATTGTATATATGTGTACTGATATACCGTATGGTATAAAGTAATAAAGAATTGAATTGAAATTGAGTACTACTTGGTAGAAAACCCTTGTAGGCATGATACAGATCAAACCGTTGGGGCTAGGACTGTCAAACGTATTACACTTTCTCCTTATGCAAAGAAAAAAAAACGCCTTTTGTTTTTCAAAATCGAAGGTCAAGGTCTTAGCACTATTTGGTAGGAAACCCTTGTAGACACGATACAGCACAAACCGTTTCGGTAAGGACTGTCATACTTGGTACACTTACTCCTTTGCCAAGCCAAAGACGCTTATTGTTATTCAAGGTCACAGGTGAAGGACGTAGTACTACTTCGAAAAACTTGTTGGCAGGATACAGAATGAACTATTGGAGATGGAACGATTTATTGGGGGAATGTTTCCATACTTTCAGAATCCCGAAAAACGAAGCTACAGGCGTATTATGCCACGCTAGACGTTGCTCTTGTTATATTTTATTATTTCATTTCTAATTCGCCATTACCACAATAAACTATAATATATATTAACCCACCCTTATTTCAGATGAAAAGGTAATTCATTCTCTTTATTATACATATCGTTTTAAGAGTGAGACTATAGAAATATTATATTGTGAGATTCCCAAAGCTGACTTTTGACAGAATAATTGTTATACTCTCTCTCTTTATTCACCTTACAGAAACCCTCAGCAAAAGGCAGTGTGTCACTCAGTTGAGGGAGTCGTCTAAAAGTGGAAGAATACAATTATAACACTCACCAAGAACAGAGAGGCTATAACTACTCACATTCTGACAAATGACAAGTACGATGGATTCTGTTGTATCTGCCAAAGTTGCGTCCACGTTCATCGTGTTCGCGCTAACGATGGTGTTCGGGGGACTGCCCGTTTTTGTGATGTCGTGTTTGAAAGATCGCTCCGCCGTTCGCTATAGGACAAGTGCATTTATAAGCTATTGTAATTGTTTTGCTGGTGGAGTTTTCCTAGGTACAGCCATGCTACATTTATTGGCCGAATCGAAATCGGAGGTAACAGAGGCATTGGAGCTTTCGAATGCTACATATGCCGATTACCCTATAACGGAGGTGACAGTAAGTGGTGGGTTCTTCCTAATACTGATCATTGAGGTTGTGGTACTGAGAATCATGCACGGTTTAGGCGGTCATAGTCCTCACCAACACCATGGCAACGACCTTGACACATCGGACAATAATGAGCACACACTGCTCTTAAAAAATTCACATGGTAAGACGACACAAAGACAACCGGACCAGACGGATGAACTCACTTCTTCCGGCTTACACAAAGAAGTACGAGAAATCATCAAAGAAAAACCGTCAGCACTCAGGGTGATAATTCTTGTTCTAGCATTGTCTTTGCATATGATTTTTGAAGGCCTTGCTATAGGACTTCAGGAAAACAATTCTGATGTGTGGACATTGTTATTGGCTGTTTCTCTTCATAAATGTATTGTCGCATTCAGTGTCGGTCTTCAAATGCGACAAGTGATCAGATCGTTATGTTCCTTTGTACTTTTCCTGCTTGTGTTTTCGATAATTTCTTCCCTTGGGATACCTGTTGGATTGGCTATATCGGACAGCTATAAAGATCAGAATCTGGTCATTGGATTGTTACAGAGTGTGGCGACAGGTACATTCTTTTATGTGACCTTTTTTGAGATCTTGCAGCGAGAATTTTCACATTGTCATAATATTTGCAAACTGTGTTTGTGTATCGTTGGATATGCCATTGTTGCTTTACTGAAATTGATGGACAAAGACTAGGAAATTATTTTTCTAATTTATTAGTGGCGGATTCAGAGGGGACGTTCGTATAGATTTACACGTATCTCTTTTAATCACGCTTGTGCAAAATAGGGCTGTATATTGACAATAATTTCATAATAATACAAAAAATAAAGATATCATCAGCCTATTTCAATTTCACAATGTTATTCACGGTCGAGTGCTTTTTGGGAGTTCTCTTTAATCTTTTAAATAATTATTTACCTAATAGACAACAATGTGTCGCTATAAATGAGACTTCATCATTTTTATCTACAAATGCTGGCGTACCCCAGGGTTCTGTACTTGGACCCTTTCTTTTCTTATTCTATATAATGATATTGCTGATACCCTTATAAGTGCCACTAGTTTGTTTGCAGATGATACATCTATATCAGCATCTTCTTCTGATAAAAATTAAGTTATTTACACACAAAACAAAGATTTACAAAAATTTAAAAACACGGTACGAAACGTGGCTTGTTAGCTTTAATTCTACTTGAACCGAAATTCTATACCTTCCAGTTAGCAACAGGAAGGATAGTAACTGGTTGCCCCTAAATGTCAAAAGGGAATCAATTTGTTTCGAAACAGGATGGAAACCTCTCAAAGAAAGGCGACAGAGACGTAAACTTTGTGTATTTTATCGAATCCATAACCATATGGTCCCAACTTCTTACAAATATTATAAATCCACTAGTCCGTAACGGTACAAGAAATCTACACAATACACGAGTCGATTATACTTGACCAAACTGTCGATTATAAATTACATGAAACTCTTTCTTCCCATCCACCATAAAATTATGGAGCCAACTAGAACCTGAATTAATAAGGCACAACTTTGCTATCAATCAATGGGGAATTTTCACAAACACTTAGATGATCCAGATTCGTGATTTGTTATGAGGTATACTCCTCGGGATTTATCTTCAATTTCTAAGTAAAATATTATTTTTTAATCTTTTGTTTTACCATGATTATTACCTTAAATGAGAAAATAATGATATATATATATAATCTATGTATACTTCTTCATTGAATTCAAATGTGGATTTCAAAATATTTATAACAGGATTTGTAGAAAATTACTGAAAAATTGCATAATGGCTTAGGGTAAGTAATACCCCCGGAATCTCTCCCGCCTTTACTCATAAAGGAATGCTGCAATATGTAAAACTCAAAACGGATACGTACAGTGAATAGTCCCATTCAAGCATACACTTTAAACAAGACAAGACGTATTTAACGTACTTAAAGTTTTTCTTTGTTGTAATAGAAAAGAAAATATTTTACTTACACGACTTCGTAATTTAAGTAATATATTAAAATCGGATCTTCATCGTATTAATCTCATCTATACCACAACATGTAATTGTGGAAAAAATGTGTCAAGATGTATTCATTTTCTATCACATCACCCTTTATATTCTGTTCAACGAAGTGGCTTACTTACGAAACTTCAACAGTATCAGCTTCTTACGGTTGTGAAATTACTTTCTGGTGATGAACTTCTAAATGAAAATTAAATTATATCATTGACTGTCCAAGACTTCCTTAAAAAAAGCAAACGGTTGGTGTAGCTCCATATTTTATCAAATGTGTTATTGACGATCATCACTCACGTACGTCTTCCTCTCTGTCATTTATTATCATTCTCTCTTTCATCTAACCATGTTGTTTGTATAGTTGTAGTAAACTGTATAGATTATGTTTTATTTATCCAAGTATAAATGTTTTGATAAAATTATACATGAAATAGTGAATAACGTTTTTGATGTGCATTATATATGGATAAAATTGTATATGTTTCATTTACCAAAGTTCAAATTGAATAAATATAGTTATACTTTATCGTCAATTAATTGTCTATAGTCGCCTTTATAACAATTTTGTATATTATGTATTGTAAGCAGAGGGCTTTAATAATGTTGTTATAACTATGTCCAATTCTTTTCACTTCTTGAAATAAAATATTCAAATTCAAAAAATACAAAAAAATACAATATTTTTATACGCCTGCATTTAAAGAATGTGGGCGTATTATGCTATACCGCTGTCGTCCGTCCGTCCATCCATTATTGTCCGGGCTTCTCCTCCTTAACTAAAGGGGGAACAAAACTTTTGATGGTGTCATATGAAAGGGTGTGGCTTGTAGTTGTGCATGTGGGTTTCAAAGTTTGGGTCAGGCCCCTGGGGTGGGGGAAAATGGGCGGGGTCGGAAAGGTTTTCCGGGCTTCTACTCCTTAACTAAAAGGGGGAATAAATTTTTTGATGGTGTCATATGAAAGGGTGTGGTTACTTTGAAAACTTAGTTCTTCTTTCACACATCCATTACTACCACATTAAAACATGACGCGGGTGTATCATGCACCCGTTAGCGGTGCCCTATTTTTCACTTCAGTTCTCTTACAATACTATACATTTTTATGATATCAGAGTCTATATTAGGATATTGTTGAGTATTTTTAGATAGTGTCAAATGTAACCCAGATTTCTACAGATTATTATTATTATTATTATTATTATTATTATAATTACTATTATTATTATTATTTTGAGTAATTGATGCATTCTTTGAATAAAACAGGCAAAACCCAAGATGTATTATTTTAATTATTTCTTTTTATTTATCGTCCTTCAAATGGCACGAGCAGATGATTAACCCCTCAAACGTGCATGTTATACAATGTACATGAAACTGTTTTCATAACTTAAGAGTTATCGATCCTTGGGTGACGTCATAGATATTTCGTCAAAAGCAGGGAATGGGGTAATAAAACTTTGTAGATATGTCTTCGTAAAAGTAGCATGTATATCACAGTAGTAACAGAAGAATGTTAAAATTTGGGTCTTAAATATGTTTCTGATTTATTATGACTTACCAAATCATATAGGTTATTTGCATCAATTTTATGTCAAAATAAGAGGACGGCGATCTATTATTTTGCTTATTAGTCCCCTGCCAGTGAAACTGGAGGGGACTATAGTGTTTGTCGTTGTCTGTCTGTCTGTCCGAATGGTTTCCAGACAATAACTTCAGTGAGGAATGACCAATTTGTTTCAAACATAATACAATCTTAGCTTATATAAAGATCTAATGTGTAATTGATATTGGGGTCAAAAGGTCAACTCTAAGGATCACTGTTACAGAAAATAGACATTTATCAATGTATTTTGATTTCGAGATCATAACTTGAGTTAGGAATGATTGATTTCTTTCAAACTTCATATAAGATTAGATCATGTAAAAGTCTAAGGTGGGACTGATTTTGGGATCAAAAGGTCAATTCTAAAAATCCCTGTTACTAAAAATAGGCATTTATCATTGCATTTCATTTGCCAGATAATAACTTGAGTAAAAATGATTGATTTCTTTTAAACTTCTTATAAGGCTAGCTTATGTAACTGGAGGGGACTATAGTGTTTGTGAGTTGTCCGGATGGTTTCCAGACAATAACTTCAGTGAGAAATGACCAATTTGCTTCAAACTTCATGCAGTATTAGCTTATATAAAGATCCAATATGGGATTGATTTTGGGTTTAAAAGGTCAACTCTAAGGGTCACTCTTACTAAAAATAGACATCACTGTATTTCGGTTTCCAGATGATAACTTAAGGTAAAATTGATTTATTTTTTTCAAACTTCATATAAGGCTAGCTCATGTAATTTCTAGGCTGGAATTGATTTTGGGGTCAAAAAGTCAACTTTATGGATCACTGATACTATAAATAGGCATTTATCATTGCATTTCATTTGTCAGATAATAACTTGACTAAAGAATGATTGATTTCTTTCAGACTTCATGTAAGACCAGCTTATGTAAAGGTGTAGGATGAGATTAATTTGGAGGTCAAAGGGTCAATTCTACGGATCACTGTTACTAAAAATAGACATTTATCGCTGCATTTCGGTTGCCAGATAATAACTTGAGTTATAATTGATATCTTTTAAACTTCATACAATTCTAGCTTATGTATAGGACTAGAATTGGATAGATTTTGGAGTCAAAAGGTCAACTTTAAGGGTCACTGTTACTAAAAATAGACATAAGCATAGTTCAGTTGTAGACTTACCACTGAAAATAGTGATTCATCACTGTTTCAGTTCCCAGATGATAACTATAGATACTGATGCCAGATATGAATAAAACGATGCTATATTTTTGCTGTCAGTTTCACTAAAACTTGATATACTCTTCACAGAACCATCTCGCTGCTTAATGTGGAGGGGAAGATCTTCTTTTCGGTACTTGGCAAACGTATGGCAGCTTACATGACAAGCAACAACTACGTTGACACATTCATCCAGAAAGGAGGGATTTCGGGCTTTTCTGGATACGTAGAGCACACCAGTGTGATTAGTCAGCTAATAAGGGAAGACGAAGAGAAGAAAGGAGATTTAACATGCGTGAGGGTAGACCTGGCGAATGCATACGGCTCTGTTCCACACGAGCTAATCAAGACGGCCATGTCTCATTCCAGCTCATGTGTAAAAGATATTAATGGTTACTTCGGGGACATCAAGCAGCCGTTCACCTATAATGACATCACAACCAAGTGGCAAGACCTGGAGAGAGGATTTGTGACAGGCTGTACTATCTCGCCTATCCTGTTTGTGATGGGAATGAACCTGATCATCAAGGCAGCTGAAAGGGAAACAAGAGGACCTAGGATGCAGTCGGGCATCTATATACCCGCCAACAGAGGGTTTATGGATGACCTGACGGTAACAACAACAACCCATGTGCAAGCTAGATGGGTCCTAGGCGCTCTTGAAGAAACAGTGACATGGGCCAGAATGGAATTCAAGCCAAAGAAGTCCCGATGCTTAATTATGAAGAAAGGGCGCCTTACAGAGAGATTCACACTGAAAGTACAGGGCGAAACTATACCATCAATTGTTGAGAACCCAGTCAAATGTCTAGGGAAATGGTTCGACGATTCTCTGGGAGACAACAGGAACAAGAAGAATGTCGAAGACCAACTCCGCCAGTGGCTAAGGCTGATTGACAAAACCGGTCTTCCTGGCAAATACAAAGCCTGGACATATCAGCATGGTGTTCTGTCCAGATTGATGTGGATGATGATGCAGAAGCGATGGAGAGATGTGCCAATGGCTTCCTCCGCAGATGGCTAGGCGTACCACCCAGCTTCACCTCCATTGAGGCAAAGGTAAGCGCGACATGGTGCAGGAGGAAGTGCGTAGAAGCGAGGAAGAGCACAGGAAAGCAAAGGCAATCGAGCTGGCAGCAAGGGGCATGGACAAGATGGAATTTTCTTGAGAGAAGGGTTACCTGGTGTGAGCTATGGAGAATGAATCCCGTACGGATTTCCTTCCTACTGAGATCCGTATATGATGTCCTGCCATCTCCTTCGAACTTGTTGAAGTTACATCATCTGTAAGAATTCAACTAAAACTTGATATACTCTTCACAGAATTCATTGTTATTTCTTATTTAATCATGCAAAAGGTTACCAAGTTCACATAACTGTTTCATGTCGTTTCATTCAATTTAGGTCTCACAATGGTACATATACCACTTGGTAATTAAAATATGGAGAGTAGTGGTTCAAATCCAGCTGTGGTCAAAAATCTTTTCATTTCTTTACACATCTAAATAAGTTTTAGATGTTTCTCAATACTCAACATATGAAATTAGACCATTTTAAGTTGGATCTGGACAGTATTTGAAACAATTGTTGTTCATGACCAGACTTGAAATCAGTCATCAAAAGGCCCCACCTTAAGAAAATGACTAACTTGTTGCCCTGAATCACATCTTGTGGAGACAAAGGAAATGCTTAATATCAAAATCACCTGAATGGATGTGCAAAAACCTGTTGTTGTTGTTGTTGTTTTTTTTTTTTTTTTTTGGTTCTGGTCTGAAAAAAAATTTGACATATTTCAACATTTGTGTTAACTGAGTCACAGTAATGCAAAAATAAACAAGAGCAACGCTAAGCATAGCATCCCCTCGCATGGCATAAAATTTAGATACACTTAAAATGTTGTAATTAATGTGTTGTCAAAAGTTTTATCCAATCTCCCTTTGGTACATTATTTCCATGTCATTCCAGCCCATTGTGACCTTGACCTTGAGATTTGACCCTGAGACAAGGTCATGGCACTTACATGAGATGTAAGCAACAATCATGTATAATATTTTTGAAATCCATCAAGGCGTTAAAAAGTTATGGCCCGGACAAGTTTTTACCATTCCAGCCCATTGTGACCTTGACCTTGAGAATTTGACCCTCAGACAAGGTCATGACACTTCCTTGAGATGTAAGCAATAATCATGTGTAATATCATTGAAACCCAGCAAGGCTTTTAAAAGTAATGGCCCGGGCAATTGAAAACACACACACACACACACACACACACACACACACACACACACACGCACGGTGGCGTTACTATATCCCTTCCGCAACAAGTTGCGCGAGGGGATAATAACTTCTTCCTCCCTGCATGACTGATAATCTAGGTAATCAGGTGAGCGATATAGGCCCACTTGGGCCTCTTGTTTACTTATATTTATTGGTGTTTATGTGTACCGATACTTTTGGTGAGGTGTATCGATATAGTCACAACATCGATACCTTCAATTTTTCAATACAAATATAGGCCTACAGTCCTAGTGCAGAATTCTGAAGGTCGTCATGACTCATGACGCTTACGTCATCTATCAGTGGTAGATCTATCCAGTGGTGGATTCAGAGGGGTGGGGCGAGAGCCCGTCCCCTTTTCTCCACATATTTGTAAGTAAAACTCCAGATATTACAGCCAAAATGGCTGAGTAGTTCAGCTAATACTTGATTTTCAGTTGTGCCCCCCCCCCCTTTTTCCGGAAATCTTGTATTCGCCACTGCTATCATCTTAGATTCTAAGCGCTTGGAGTTTATCTATTGGAATAATGTTACTATAGCCCTCGCAAACAATTTTTGTTTGGGGGGGTTATATAGGAATCACTCTGTCCGTCTGTTCGCAGTTGTCCGGGACATAACTTCTTGCCCCCTGGTCGGATTTGGATAATATTTTATACAATTGTTGTACATGACCCAAGGATGTGTCATGACCTTGACTAAAGATCTACAGTGTCAAGGTCACAGTGTACTCTTGGTCTTAATCCTTATCCGGGCCATAACTCCTTACTGCTGACATTTCACGCAATTGTTGTAAATTACACAAGGGTGTGTTATGACCTCGACCCAAGGTCATATCTTCAAGGTCAAGCTCACAGTGCACACATAGCCAAAATCCTTGTCCGGGCCATAACTTCTTACTGCCAAGACGGATTTTAATAATATATCACACAATTGTTGTCCATGACTCAAGGGTATGTCATCACCTTGACTTAAGATCGCATCTCAAAGGTTAAGGTCAAAGTGTACACTTGGTAAAAATCCTTGTCCGGGCCACCACTCCTTATTGCTATGTTGGATTAGATAGCATTTCACACAGTTGTTGTTCACGTCCAATGGTGTGTCATGACCTCCACCGAAGGTCATATCTTCAATATCAAGGTCACAGTGCACACATAGCCGAAATCCTTGTACTTGCCATAACTTCTTACTGCCAGCTTGGTTCGGAATATGTGTGGCGGTATTTTGAAATCAAGGAAGGCGGTGATAAAGACAAAACTATTTGTAAGCTATTTCACTTAGATGTGAACTACAAATGTGGAAATACCACGAACATAGCTACCCATCTTCGTAGAAAGCACAGCATACCGGTACCTGCCGATCAGGACAACGGTGTAAAGAACGAGAAATCCGGCAAGATCGTGAGTTCTTCTATAAGTGGACAGCTTAAACTAGCCGATGTCATGAATTAGAAATTAAGCAACAGTTCACCGCCAGCCCGTTTTATCAGACAATAAGTAGCTGGCTTTTATGCAAGGACATGAGACCATTCTCGGTGATTGAGAATGAGGGTTTTTGTCGCCTGATCAAGACTCTTGAAGCAAGGTATACTTTACCCAACAGGACTCCTTTTACTGATAATGTCGTTCCAGGTATATATGAAACTGTGAAGACAAGGGTTTTGACTGAACTGGAAAATGCTGACAATGCATCAATAACTACTGATGGCTGGACTAGTCGAGCGACGGAAAGTTTTGTAACAGTTACTACTCATTTCATAGATGCAAATTGGGATATTCAAAATGTTGTTCTCATAATAAGACCAATGCTTGAGTCGTACACAACAGAAAATTTGGCCAATGTGTTGACTCAGACCATTGGTGACTGGGGTCTTACAAAAAATGGTAAACCTCCGCCTATAAGCACTGATAATGCAAGTAACACTGTAGCAGGTGTGGATGTTGCCAACTTGTTTCCTCATGTGAAACCTTTCGCCCACACCGTGAACCTGGCCACGCAAAGAGGGCTACAAGTCGGTCAGTTGGATAGGCTACTTGGTCGTGTAAGGCGTATTGTAACTTTCTTTCATAAAAGCACAACAGCAGCGGCAGTGCTTAAAATCAAGCAAGAAATGCTTGAATTACCAATGCACAAACTTATAATGGATGTATCCACTAGATGGAATTCTACGTATGACATGCTGTTACGTTACCTGATTCTTCAGACAGTCACATATGCAGCCCTTATGATCAAAGAAATAAAAAAATGTGAAAGATGTGAAAGCAATGGAGGATGTTGTAAGTGTACATAAATGTACTTCTTAAAACTGTTACAACACTGATGTGTGACACAAAACACCCAACAGTTGTTTCTATTATTCATCCATTTAAGGAAATGCTTCTACTGCAAATGAAGGAGACTGAGCATAGAAGCAATAAAGAACAAGATATCGACAGATCTTCAACAACGGTATGAGATTATTGTCATGTTCTAATTTTTGAATTTACTTGGGGGGTGGTAAATACAAAAATTAGAACATGACAACTTCTAATTTTTGTATTTACCACCCCCAAGTAAATTCAAAAATTAGAACATGACATTATTAATAAAATTATCATACAAAAACTGGTTAGAAAAATCTAAGAATTCCAAAAAATGACATTGATAATATAAATATAAATCTATTTTTGCAAGGCATTAAATAATTATAGTCTCTAGAGAGGACCAATATATAATAATCATTGTAACATAAACAAGACCTACAAAAGTATAAATGTATAAACATGTTATAAAAATAATAAGATATATAAACATTTTATAGAAAATAGAACATATTTTGACAGATAATGCTATTGGTTAATTTTTGTACATAATTTCAGATACACTGATGATGATACTCTGCAGCACCTGTTGGAAAGCTGCTTACTAGATCCAAGGTTTAAAACTTTGCCTTACTTAAATGATTCCAGGCGCAATGATGTTGTATCCTCGTTAAAGATAAGGTGTTTATCATTTGACAAAAAGGTGTGTTTTCATTTTGTAGGAATGAAGCACTAAGTGCATGCAATTTCAAATGTCCATTTATTCATATCACTTGTTTGTAGAATGTACTTTAATTGTGGTAACAGTCATGTTTATGGACTTATGGTATCATGAACAATTTATTTTTATATTTCTGTAGGTGGAGATCGTGAAGCAAGAAACTGAACACGATTCTGAAGTTGGAGTAATGTTCCACCTCTGCCGAGTTTACCATCAACATCTTATTCCATTGATTGTCACGAAATAAACAACAACGAAGAACCACCACCACTCCCCCCCCTTTCCCCAACAAAAAGTGCTCTTTATAAATTATGTTGTGATGTTTTTGTCACAAAAGTGGAACCACCGAAATTTGCCTTTGAGAAGTTCTCCAGTGAAATAATTACAGTGCTGAAAATGCAATCCCTTTGCAATCAGATCCCATGAAATGGTGGAAAGACCACCATTCGCAGTACCCACTATAAGCTAGGATGGCAAAGTACTATTTAGGCATTCCTACCACATCTGTCCCCTCGTAGAGAGTTTTTTCCTCTGCCGGGGAAATTGTATCTACCCAGCGTGCTTGTCTTCGAGGAGCTAATGTTGATATGCTTCTTTTTTGAAGTGCAATTTGCAAATACCTGGTGGTCTTCTTGTGTAAACCTCTCCTATGTTGGTGTAGGGTCAGTCCATTTTTCAAGATATACAACAGAAAATGATCATTTAGTAGGACGAAATATACTTGTGCAAACGAGATCTGATGTCAGTGGCGGATCTAGTGTCTCCTTTCTTAAAAAAAAAGGTGGGGGACGAATTTGGCCGCTTTTGACTGGAAAATATTCAGAATATACGGTTTTTGGTTAAAATTTTGGTCATTGCCAGGGCAGACGCCTCCTCCATTAACACCCCTTTTCCCACTATTTTAAATCCGTCAATGTACATGAGACTTGCAAATGACATTCCTTTTTTCGTTGTTTTCATGAATGCTACTAAATTTCCATCGCATTATGGATTCTTTTCCATATAGCTTTTCCATACAGCCTTCTAATAAAATGTTCAAAACATTTTTTTTTTTTTTTTTGTTTTTTTTTGTTTTTTTTTTTTTTTTTTTTTTTTTTTTTTTTGTTTTTTTTTTTTTTTTTTTTTTTGTTTTGGACAAGTTAGGTGTTTTTGTTTTCAATCTTGCGTCCATACTGGTCAGTAATCTTACAGCAGACAATAAAACGAAAGTAGAAATGTACGTCGTAGCCAAGTACATTTTCTCCTTCAGTAAGAAGAGTTCGCACATAACTCTCAAGTCTGTTCGTACGCATTCTCTTACGTTTAAGACCATGCTTACGATTGGTAATGAAACGCATTTTACGCTTTCGTAAAGCCTTCCGCAAATTCTTGATTTACGTTTAGGTGTAACATTACGTCTACGATTGGTATTTAAGGTCATATCCTACTTATTCAGTTTTAGGATAGATTTGTTTCAAAACTGAACCAGTTTCTTTTTATGGTCTATCATAGAGACTCATAGTAACGTCTGATGTGGTTACCAAATAAAAATTTGATTTTTTTTTTTCAACTTCATTGATTGATTGATTCAAACGTTTTCCATTGCCATGTATGGGGGAAAACAAACATTACTCTATATTTTCTTTTATCACAGACATTTTCTCTTCATATTTAAAATAAAAAGTATCGGATACATAATCCCTTAATTGAAGCAAAGTTATTGAAACCTTTCCGGTGAATAGACAGAGAAAATCTGTATTTGCAATATTCCTGGCAACCTGGAGCTTTAGTATTGACTAAATAAGAGTTATCTTTCTTGTCATCAACTGGTTTTGATATGAGGAACTCTTAAAGGAAGTTTTGCGAGCCGGATATGTCTTTAAACGGCTACAGAGGAACTTATGCGATACTATTCGTCGTCCGTCTGTCCATCCGTAAGCAATTTGTATGTTATCACTAGTCCTCTGAGATTTGTAATGTGCTAATAGTATTTCTTATATGATCTAGTGCATGTGAAAATTTTGAACTAGAGCCCAGTCTTCGGCCGTTGGAATCAAAACATTTTAAGACTCTTCCAATATAGATATTGATTGTAAACTCTAATACTAATACTAGACCCAAACTCCACCCTTTACTGACTAAATAGCATTCATGGCAGATCGGAACCCCCTTTTCAAACATTTCTATATTCGCCTAGTAAAGATGCTTCCGTTCTGTCTATACTAAAAGCAATGATGGTGGATTTTGCGCTACACCTGAATCAGATTTATTAGAGGATCAGATCTGAGCTGTATGACAAATCCACCATAGGTACGACAAGAATAACAAGGTGTGAACAAGACATGAATCACATCACAAAAAGGCTCGCTTACACGGCAGTGGCGGTACCGATTTAGAACGGTCATTTGAACAGAAAATGCGCAATTATTAAGCCTAACACTTGCAGAATTGCGGGAGCTTCCCGGGGCTCTTCGCCCATGGTCATCCGACAAGGGCTCCGCCCTTGACCTGCTGCGGACCTAGGCAGTCCAAAGACCCGTCGTGTGACTTCGCCTGGATCCGCCCCTGTAACACCTGTTCCAATTGTTGTTATTGGATGGTGTGGTTTTATTGTTGATGATGGTGGTTGTGTCCCCATTGTTGTTATTGGGTGGTGTGATTTTATTGTTGATAATGGTAGTTGTGTTCCTATTGTTGTTATGGGGTAGTGTGGTTTTATTGTTGATGATAATGGTTGTGTTCCCATTGTTGTTACTAGGTGGTGAGCTTTTATTATTGATGATGGTGTTTGTGTTTCCATTGCTGTTATGGGGTGGTGTGATTTTATTGTTGATGATAGTAGTTGTGTTCCCATTGTTGTTATGGGGTGGTGTGATTTTATTGTTCATGATGGTGGTTGTGTTCCCATTGATATAGGGTGATGTTGTTTTATTCCTGATGATGGTGGTTGTGTTCCCATTGTTATGGGGTGGTGTGATTTTATTGTTGATGATGATGGTTGTGTTCCCATTGTTGTTATGCGGTGGTGTGATTTTATTGTTGATGATGGTGGTTGTGTTCCCATTGTTGTTATGGGGTGGTGTGATTTTATCGTTTATGATGGTGGTTGTGTTTCTATTGTTATGGGGTGGTGTGGTTTTATTGTTCATGATGGTAGTTGTGTTCCCATTGTTGTTATGGGGTGGTGTGATTTTATCGTTTATGATGGTGGTTGTGTTCCCATTGTTATGGTGTGGTGTGGTTTTATTGTTAATGATGGTGGTTGTGTTCCCATTGTTATGGGGTGGTGTGGTTTTATTGTTGATGATGGTGGTTGTGTTCCCATTGTTGTTATGGGGTGATGTGGTTTTATTGTTGATGATGGTGGCTGTGTTCCCATTGTTATAGGGTGATGTGGTTTTATTGTTGATGATAGTGGTTGTGTTCCCATTCTTATGGGATGGTGTGATTTTATAATTGATGATGGTGGTTGTGTTCCCATTATTATGGGGTGGTGTGATTTTATTGTTGATGATGGTGGTTGTGTTCCCATTGTTGTTATGAGGTGGTGTGATTTTATTGTTGATGATGGTGGTTGTGTTCCCATTGTTATGGTGTAGTGTGGTTTTATTGTTAATGATGGTGGTTGTGTTCCCATTGTTGTTACTAGGTGGTGAGCTTTTATTATTGATGATGGTGGTTGTGTTCCCATTGTTATGGTTTAGTGTAGTTTTATTGTTGATGATGGTGGTTGTGTTCCCCTTGTTATGGGGTGGTGTGATTTTATTGTTGATGATGGTGGTTGTGTTCCCATTGTTGTTATGGGGTGGTGTGGTTTTATTGTTGATGATGGTGGTTGTGTTCCCATTGTTATGGTGTATGGTGGTTTTATTGTTGATGATGGTGGTTGTGTTCCCATTCTTATGGAGTGGTGTGATTTTATTATTGATGATGGTGGTTGTGTTCCCATTGTTATGGGGTGGTGTGATTTTATTATTGATGATGGTGGTTGTGTTCCCATTGCTATGGGGTGGTGTGATTTTATTGTTGTTGATGGTAATTGTGTTCCCATTCTTATGGGATGGTGTGATTTTATTATTGATGATGGTGGTTGTGTTCCAATTATTATGGGGTAGTGTGATTTATTGTTGATGATGGTGGTTGTGTTCCCATTGTTGTTATGAGGTGGTGTGATTTTATTGTTGATGATGGTGGTTGTGTTCCCATTGTTATGGTGTAGTGTGGTTTTATTGTTAATGATGGTGGTTGTGTTCCCATTGTTGTTATGGGGTGGTGTGATTTTATTATTGATGATGGTGGTTGTGTTCCCATTGTTATGGTGTAGTGTAGTTTTATTGTTGATGATGGTGGTTGTGTTCCCCTTGTTATGGGGTGGTGTGATTTTATTATTGATGATGGTGGTTGTGTTCCCATTGTTGTTATGGGGTGGTGTGGTTTTATTGTTGATGATGGTGGTTGTGTTCCCATTGTTATGGTGTATGGTGGTTTTATTGTTGATGATGGTGGTTGTGTTCCCATTGTTGTTATGGGGTGGTGTGAATTTATTGTTGATGATGTTGGCAGTGTTCCCATTTTTGTTATGGGGTGGTGTGATTTATTATTTATGACACTGGTTGTGTTCCCATTGTTGTTATGGGGTGGTGTGATTTTATTGTTCATGATGGTAGTTGTGTTGCTATTGTTATGGGGTGGTGTGGTTTTATTGTTGATGATGGTGGTTGTGTTCCCATTGTTATGGGGTGGTGTGATTTTATTGTTGATGATGGTAGTTGTGTTTCTATTGTTATGGGGTGGTGTGGTTTTATTGTTGATGATGGTGGTTGTGTTCCCATTGTTATGGTGTAGTGTGGTTTTATTGTTAATGATGGTGGTTGTGTTCCCATTGTTGTTACTAGGTGGTGAGCTTTTATTATTGATGATGGTGGTTGTGTTCCCATTGTTATGGTGTAGTGTAGTTTTATTGTTGATGATGGTGGTTGTGTTCCCCTTCTTATGGGGTGGTGTGGTTTTATTGTTGATGATGGTGGTTGTGTTCCCATTGTTATGGTGTATGGTGGTTTTATTGTTGATGATGGTGGTTGTGTTCCCATTCTTATGGAGTGGTGTGATTTTATTATTGATGATGGTGGTTGTGTTCCCATTGTTATGGGGTGGTGTGATTTTATTATTGATGATGGTGGTTGTGTTCCCATTGCTATGGGGTGGTGTGATTTTATTGTTGTTGATGGTAATTGTGTTCCCATTCTTATGGGATGGTGTGATTTTATTATTGATGATGGTGGTTGTGTTCCAATTATTATGGGGTAGTGTGATTTATTGTTGATGATGGTGGTTGTGTTCCCATTGTTCTTATGAGGTGGTGTGATTTTATTGTTGATGATGGTGGTTGTGTTCCCATTGTTATGGTGTAGTGTGGTTTTATTGTTAATGATGGTGGTTGTGTTCCCATTGTTGTTATGGGGTGGTGTGATTTTATTATTGATGATGGTGGTTGTGTTCCCATTGTTATGGTGTAGTGTAGTTTTATTGTTGATGATGGTGGTTGTGTTCCCCTTGTTATGGGGTGGTGTGATTTTATTATTGATGATGGTGGTTGTGTTCCCATTGTTGTTATGGGGTGGTGTGGTTTTATTGTTGATGATGGTGGTTGTGTTCCCATTGTTATGGTGTATGGTGGTTTTATTGTTGATGATGGTGGTTGTGCTCCCATTGTTGTTATGGGGTGGTGTGAATTTATTGTTGATGATGTTGGCAGTGTTCCCATTTTTGTTATGGGGTGGTGTGATTTATTATTTATGACACTGGTTGTGTTCCCATTGTTGTTATGGGGTGGTGTGATTTTATTGTTCATGACGGTAGTTGTGTTGCTATTGTTATGGGGTGGTGTGGTTTTATTGTTGATGATGGTGGTTGTGTTTCTATTGTTATGGGGTGGTGTGATTTTATTGTTGATGATGGTAGTTGTGTTTCTATTGTTATGGGGTGGTGTGGTTTTATTGTTGATGATGGTGGTTGTGTTCCCATTGTTATGGTGTAGTGTGGTTTTATTGTTAATGATGGTGGTTGTGTTCCCATTGTTGTTACTAGGTGGTGAGCTTTTATTATTGATGATGGTGGTTGTGTTCCCATTGTTATGGTGTAGTGTAGTTTTATTGTTGATGATGGTGGTTGTGTTCCCCTTGTTATGGGGTGGTGTGATTTTATTGTTGATGATGGTGGTTGTGTTCCCATTGTTGTTATGGGGTGGTGTGGTTTTATTGTTGATGATGGTGGTTGTGTTCCCATTGTTATGGTGTATGGTGGTTTTATTGTTGATGATGGTGGTTGTGTTCCCATTCTTATGGAGTGGTGTGATTTTATTATTGATGATGGTGGTTGTGTTCCCATTGTCATGGGGTGGTGTGATTTTATTATTGATGATGGTGGTTGTGTTCCCATTGCTATGGGGTGGTGTGATTTTATTGTTGTTGATGGTAATTGTGTTCCCATTCTTATGGGATGGTGTGATTTTATTATTGATGATGGTGGTTGTGTTCCCATTATTATGGGGTGGTGTGATTTATTGTTGATGATGGTGGTTGTGTTCCCATTGTTGTTATGAGGTGGTGTGATTTTATTGTTGATGATGGTGGTTGTGTTCCCATTGTTATGGTGTAGTGTGGTTTTATTGTTAATGATGGTGGTTGTGTTCCCATTGTTGTTATGGGGTGGTGTGATTTTATTATTGATGATGGTGGTTGTGTTCCCATTGTTATGGTGTAGTGTAGTTTTATTGTTGATGATGGTGGTTGTGTTCCCCTTGTTATGGGGTGGTGTGATTTTATTGTTGATGATGGTGGTTGTGTTCCCATTGTTGTTATGGGGTGGTGTGGTTTTATTGTTGATGATGGTGGTTGTGTTCCCATTGTTATGGTGTATGGTGGTTTTATTGTTGATGATGGTGGTTGTGTTCCCATTGTTCTTATGGGGTGGTGTGAATTTATTGTTGATGATGTTGGCAGTGTTCCCATTTTTGTTATGGGGTGGTGTGATTTATTATTTATGACACTGGTTGTTTTCCCATTGTTGTTATGGGGTGGTGTGATTTTATTGTTCATGATGGTAGTTGTGTTTCTATTGTTATGGGGTGGTGTTGTTTTATTGTTGATGATGGTGGTTGTGTTCCCATTGTTATGGGGTGGTGTGATTTCATTGTTGATGATGATAGTTGTGTTTCTATTGTTATGGGGTGGTGGGGTTTTATTGTTGATGATGGTGGTTGTGTTCCCATTGTTATGGGGTGGTGTGATTTTATTGTTGATGATGGTGGTTGTGTTCCCATAGTTGTTATGGGGTGGTGTGATTTTATTGTTGATGATGGTGGTTGTGTTTCCATTGTTATGGTGTAGTGTGGTTTTATTGTTGATGATGGTGGTTGTGTTCCCCTTGTTATGGGGTGGTGTGACTTTATTGTTGATGATGGTGGTTGTGTTCCCACTGTTGTTATGGGATGGTGTGATTTTATTATTGATGATGGTGGTTGTGTTCCCATTGCTATGGGGTGGTGTGATTTTATTGTTGATGATGGTGGCAGTGTTCCCATTGTTGTTATGGGGTGGTGTGATTTATTATTTATGACACTGGTTGTGTTCCCATTGTTGTTATGGGGTGGTGTGATTTTATTGTTGATGATGGTGTTTGAGTTCCCATTGTTATGGGGTGGTGTGATTTTATTGTTGATGATGGTAGTTGTGTTTCTATTGTTATGGGGTGGGGTGGTTTTATTGTTGATGATGGTGGTTGTGTTCCCATTGTTATGGGGTGTTGTGATTTTATTGTTGATGATGGTGGTTGTGTTTCCATTGTTATGGTGTAGTGTGGTTTTATTGTTGATGATGGTGGTTGTGTTCCCATTCTTATGGGGTGGTGTGGTTTTATTGTTGATGATGGTGGTTGTGTTCCCACTGTTGTTATGGGATGGTGTGATTTTATTGTTGATGATGGTGGTTGCGTTCCCATTGTTGTTATGGGATGGTGTGATTTTATTGTTGATGATGGTTGTGTTCCTATTGTTATGGGATGCTGTGGTTTTATTGTTGATGATGGTGGTTGTGTTCCCATCGTTATTGGTGGTGTGGTTTTATTGTTGATGATGGTGGTTGTGTTCCCATTGTTATGGTGTAGTGTAGTTTTATTGTTGATGATGGTGGTTGTGTTCCCATTCTTATGGGGTGATGTGATTTTATTGTTGATGATGGTGGTTGTGCTCCCATTGTTGTTAAGGGGTGGTGTGATTTTATTGTTGATGATTGTGGTTGTGTTCCCATTGTTATGGGGTAGTGTGGTTTTATTGTTGATGATGGTGGTTGTGTTCCCATTGTTATGGGGTGGTGTGATTTTGTTGTTGATGATGGTGGTTGTGTTCCCATTGTTATGCAGTGGTGTGCTTTTATTGTTGATGATGATGGTTGTGTTCCCATTGTTATGGGGTGGTGTGGTTTTATTGTTGATGATGGTGGTTGTGTTTCCATTGTTATGGTGTAGTGTGGTTTTATTGTTGATGATGGTGGTTGTGTTCCCATTCTTATGGGGTGGTGTGACTTTATTGTTAATGATGGTGGTTGTGTTCCCATCGTTATTGGTGGTGTGGTTTTGTTGTTGATGATGGTGGTTGTGTTCCCATTGGTATGGTGTAGTGTAGTTTTATTGTTGATGATGGTGGTTGTGTTCCCGTTGTTATGGGGTGATGTGATTTTATTGTTGATGATGGTGGTTGTGCTCCCATTGTTGTTATGGGGTGGTGTGATTTTATTGTTAATGATGGTGGTTGTATTCCCATTGTTATGGGTGGTGTGGATTTATTGTTGATGACGGTGGTTGTGTTCCCATTGTTATGGGGTGGTGTGATTTTATTGTTGTTGATGGTAGTTGTGTTCCTATTGTTGTTATGGGGTACTGTGGTTTTATCGTTGATGATAATGGTTGTGTTCCCATTGTTGTTACTAGGTGGTGAGCTTTTATTATTGATGATGGTGTTTGTGTTTCCATTGCTGTTATGGGGTGGTGTGATTTTATTGTTGATGATAGTAGTTGTGTTCCCATTGTTGTTATGGGGTGGTGTGATTTTATTGTTCATGATGGTGGTTGTGTTCCCATTGATATAGGGTGATCTTGTTTTATTCCTGATGATGGTGGTTGTGTTCCTATTGTTATGGGGTGGTGTGATTTTATTGTTGATGATGATGGTTGTGTTCCCATTGTTGTTATGCGGTGGTGTGATTTTATTTTTGATGATGGTGGTTGTGTTCCCATTGTTGTTATGGGGTGGTGTGATTTTATCGTTTATGATGGTGGTTGTGTTTCTATTGTTATGGGGTGGTGTGGTTTTATTGTTCATGATGGTAGTTGTGTTCCCATTGTTGTTATGGGGTGGTGTGATTTTATCGTTTATGATGGTGGTTGTGTTCCCATTGTTATGGTGTGGTGTGGTTTTATTGTTAATGATGGTGGTTGTGTTCCCATTGTTATGGGGTGGTGTGATTTTATTGTTGATGATGGTGGTTGTGTTCCCATTGTTGTTATGAGGTGGTGTGATTTTATTGTTGATGATGGTGGTTGTGTTCCCATTGTTATGGTGTAGTGTGGTTTTATTGTTAATGATGGTGGTTGTGTTCCCATTGTTGTTACTAGGTGGTGAGCTTTTATTATTGATGATGGTGGTTGTGTTCCCATTGTTATGGTGTAGTGTAGTTTTATTGTTGATGATGGTGGTTGTGTTCCCCTTGTTATGGGGTGGTGTGGTTTTATTGTTGATGATGGTGGTTGTGCTCCCATTGTTGTTATGGGGTGGTGTGGTTTTATTGTTGATGATGGTGGTTGTGTTCCCATTGTTATGGTGTATGGTGGTTTTATTGTTGATGATGTTGGTTGTGTTCCCATTCTTATGGAGTGGTGTGATTTTATTATTGATGATGGTGGTTGTGTTCCCATTGTTATGGGGTGGTGTGATTTTATTATTGATGATGGTGGTTGTGTTCCCATTGCTATGGGGTGGTGTGATTTTATTGTTGTTGATGGTAATTGTGTTCCCATTCTTATGGGATGGTGTGATTTTATTATTGATGATGGTGGTTGTGTTCCCATTATTATGGGGTGGTGTGATTTATTGTTGATGATGGTGGTTGTGTTCCCATTGTTGTTATGAGGTGGTGTGATTTTATTGTTGATGATGGTGGTTGTGTTCTCATTGTTATGGTGTAGTGTGGTTTTATTGTTAATTATGGTGGTTGTGTTCCCATTGTTGTTATGGGGTGGTGTGATTTTATTATTGATGATGGTGGTTGTGTTCCCATTGTTATGGTGTAGTGTAGTTTTATTGTTGATGATGCTGGTTGTGTTCCCCTTGTTATGGGGTGGTGTGATTTTATTGTTGATGATGGTGGTTGTGTTCCCATTGTTGTTATGGGGTGGTGTGGTTTTATTGTTGATGATGGTGGTTGTGTTCCCATTGTTATGGTGTATGGTGGTTTTATTGTTGATGATGGTGGTTGTGTTCCCATTCTTATGGAGTGGTGTGATCCCATTATTGATGATGGTGGTTGTGTTCCCATTGTTATGGGGTGGTGTGATTTTATTATTGATGATGGTGGTTGTGTTCCCATTGCTATGGGGTGGTGTGATTTTATTGTTGATGATGGTGGTTGTGTTCCCATTGTTGTTATGGGGTGGTGTGAATTTATTGTTGATGATGGTGGCAGTGTTCCCATTGTTGTTATGGGGTGGTGTGATTTATTATTTATGACACTGGTTGTGTTCCCATTGTTGTTATGGGGTGGTGTGATTTTATTGTTGATGATGGTAGTTGTGTTGCTATTGTTATGGGGTGGTGTGGTTTTATTGTTGATGATGGTGGTTGTGTTCCCATTGTTGTTATGGGGTGGTGTGATTTTATTGTTGATGATGGTAGTTGTGTTTCTATTGTTATGGGGTGGTGTGGTTTTATTGTTGATGATGGTGGTTGTGTTCCCATTGTTATGGGGTGGTGTGATTTTATTGTTGATGATGGTGGTTGTGTTTCCATTGTTATGGTGTAGTGTGGTTTTATTGTTGATGATGATGGTTGTGTTCCCATTGTTATGGGGTGGTGTGATTTTGTTGTTGATGATGGTGGTTGTGTTCCCATTGTTATGCGGTGGTGTGCTTTTATTGTTGATGATGATGTTTGTGTTCCCATTGTTATGGGGTGGTGTGGTTTTATTGTTAATGATGGTGGTTGTGTTCCCATTGTTATGGTGTGGTGTGATTTTATTGTTGATGATGGTGGCTGTGTTCCCATTGTTATGGGGTGGTGTGGTTTTATTGTTGATGACGGTGGCTGTGTTCCCATTGTTATGGGGTGGTATGGTTTTATTGTTGATGATGGTGGTTGTGTTTCCATTGTTGTTATGGGGTGGTGTGATTTTATTGTTAATGATGGTGGTTGTGTTCTCCTTGTTATGGTGTAGTGTGGTTTTATTGTTGATGATGGTAATTGTGCTCCCATTGTTATGGGGTGGTGTGGTTTTATTGTTGATGATGGTGGTTGTGTTTCCATTGTTGTCATGCGATGGTTTGGTTTCATTGTTGATGATGGTGGTTGTGTTCCACTTT
Source organism: Pteria penguin (assembly GCA_035048485.1). NCBI lineage: Eukaryota > Metazoa > Mollusca > Bivalvia > Pterioida > Pteriidae > Pteria > Pteria penguin. Next base: position 16,261,406 of record CM068593.1, on the reverse strand, counting down.
CTGTTCTTGGGTAACGTAATTTTATCGGTAAGAACTGTGATTGTGTTGTGATTGCTGTAGTTGTGTGGTGTAATGGATGTTATCGGAGTTGTTAATGCTCTTATTATTGTTTTGGTGATATTAATGGAGATTATAGTGCTATTAGTGTTCTTTTTTATTACCAAGGATTTTGTGTTGTTGTGTTGTTTTTGGTGGTTAGTTAGGAGGGGCGAGTTTTCAATCATATTTAATTTCAAGAAAGTGTAGATGAATTTATTTTTTCGGTCTCTTTCAGCAAATACACTTCTTTATACAACTTCTTTGAATATGTGGAAACAGAACTATTGCAGTTATTTATTTTGTATACTCAATGTAAAACTTATATTGGCTTGGCCTAATTTATTCCTGGGTGTTTATTCTATGCATCAAAGAAGGTTGAACAACTGAATAAATAAATTGTAAGACTGAATCTTTTATTATAACGAAGTGCAAATAGGTCAGGTCAACTTTGTCAAGGATATGATTTCAAAAGGTTTTCACAACCGAATGCTTGTATCAAGATAGAAATTAAATAAACAGATTCAAACTTTAAGGTATTTGTTATCTGTTTTGATACCTGGTAAATAAAAATTAGTATGTTCTGTAACAGTATAAACATGGTCCTAACCATTATGACTTTATGTCAGTGAATGATGCAGTGGCACCAGGGGAGAAAGGGGAGGGGGGGGGGGGGTGATGAAAAATCATCAGATATGAAAATATGTCTAGTTTGTATATTTATCCGGTTTGTCAGAATAAAAAGATCCAAGATACCTCAATATTCCCCTTGTGGATTTGAAAAATTATGTATGCTATTTACAATTTGATAGAAATATGGTGGACAAGTTTTGTGTTTGATAAAACGATGTGCATGATGATGACGTGATATAATCTCAGTTGATCTTATTTAATAAAATGGAACGCGTTTTCATACAATTTTTAGATTTCATCATCATCTTCTTCATCATTATCATATCATCACCATTATCATCTATTTCATACATATTTTACAAACGCATTTATATTTTAATCTTCGGAATCGGTACTGTAAAACAATCGAATATCTTTGTAATATCTTTCACTATGATCAAGCCGGCATGGCCTAGTGGCATCGCGCTGGACTCCTAATCGGGAGGCCGGGGTTCGATTCCCGCTCTGGTCATGCCGGTGTCCTGTCTTTCGGATTAGACAGTAAAAACCGAGTCCCCGTGTCGTGGTATGCATGGCATGTTAAAGATCCCTCACTGCTTCGGGTGGGTCCGTTGCAAAGGTCAAAATTTGTATGCCCCGCATCAGGCAGATGCCGTCACCATATACGTGAAATATTCGTGGTGTGACGTTAAACAAAAATCAATCAATCAATCATTATGATCATGTTTTATATGCATGTCTTTGGTGATTTGTGGCATACAGCTAGATCAAATGTCTTCTGCCTTCTCTTTTCACTTGAAAAAACATGGAAAATAAAAATGCTGATCCGAACTGTATTTTATTTGTCATCAAACAGTGTACATGTTATAGTCATAATATAATGATGAGAAAATACAGATCATGGTATTTCCTAAGGACTAACAAAAATCACGGAAGAAATATTCAGCAAGGAAGTACTAGATTCTATGCTTCAAAGCAATATCAATGAAATGAGCAAATGTTTCAGCTTTGATGACGCATTCAGTAAAGACTCTAGTGTATGAGTAGTTGACCACTGACTATAATATTATAACTATTTCCTGATTTCTCTATTATGCAGAACACACCAATGACAAGAGTTGTCATGAGACAACAGAGCTCGCCGGTGGCAACCAAATTTTAATGGCAAAAGGGGGGGGGGGTTGTAAGTAGGTCAGTCTTCAAGGTCAAGGTCAAAACAAAAAAAGGTCTTGCCACAAGAAATAGTCACATTAACCATTTAAGCCCTATCTTTTGCTGTTCGTTAGTTGTGACCAAAGTTAAAATTAAAAAAGTAGGTCAAACTTCAAGGTCAGTGTCGCAAGGTAAACAACGGTTATTTGATATATATAAACAAAATATTTTAGCAGATGTTAACAGTTCTACAAAGTGTACGATTTATAAGCATATTGTGGATAATTTTACATTACAAACTTATTTGTTGAAACCTTTTCCGACTCAGTTAAAAAAACTCATATGTAAATTAAGACTATCTTCCCATTGTTTAAATATAGAAACGGGAAGATATAAGAAAATTCCCATCGAAAATCGTAAATGTCCTCTGTGTAAAATCGATTTAGAGGACGAATTTCACTTTATTTTGGTATGTCCCTATTATCATGATATAAGAGTAAAATTTTTGAAAAAATATTATTACGCAAGACCTTCAGTCTATAAATTGATACAGATATTTGCCAGTCAAAATGTAAAAGAACTTTGTAACCTTGGCAAATATATAAAAATGCTTTTGTTATTAGAAAACTTCATATATAATTATATCTATATTGTGTCAATTACATTGTATTTATATAACATTGTACCATTGTATCTCTTTCGCTACTGACAATTATGTATGTAATATTGAATGTTTTACTTTATATGCATGTCAGTAAGCTGTATTGCTTAAGACTAATAAACTAAACTAAAACAATTGGCATCGAATGAAAAGCCTTGTCACGAGGAATACACATATAAAGTATAGAGATCCAATCTCTTGCTGTTAACAAGTTATGACAAAGATTAAAATTTTTGTCTCCGGGCAACGACAACGACGCGGGGTATGGCAATAGCTCTCCGGACTTTTGTCCTAGCGAACTAAAATGGTACTCATTTTCAATCAACCTCATATTACATTGTACAACACTTACACTATCTATTTTCTCTAGCAATACTAACATACCCCATTCTTATATTCAAATCATGAGCACTTCTTATTTTATACATGTATAACTGACTACGTAATATTGCATTATTAGGATGAACAAGGAAAGTCATCTTTGATTTTAGTAGTTTCGAAAATCCATATAAAAAAATTCTTTCGTTTCATCTGTGCACAGATTAATTTCAAAAACATCTCGTCAAACCCACACATAACCGAGTCCAATATCATACAATGATTTTTTTTTTTAATATCTAAAGCCCAATTAAACAAATTACAACGTGTCTCTGTATCTGTATATTATATATAAAAACTGAAGAGAATCTTTTTTACGGAGAAGTTCATCCAGTACGTTATTACTATATAATTTCACCTATACTTTTAAAGTCGTTCTGTCTAATTCACGTAATATAGCTCTGTGTGTCGCAGTTCGACGCACACAAAGTACATCTTTAAAAAACTGGAATACGTTTAGTCATTTCTAAATATAATTCATGCCGCCATATTTCAGAGTCATACATTAATATTGGTAGGTTGGTTGGTTGATTGGTGTTTTACCTCGCTTTCAACAATTTTTCAGTTATATCGCGACTTAAACATAGTGGCGCAACCCAGGAATCGAATACATCGATATTGGAGTTACTACACTATCAATCACATGCAAAATACTTTTTTCTGAAAATAATAATTAGAGCTTGATCTTTTAAGATTTCCTATCTCCCATTATAGTTTACTAAATCACCAAGATAAAAGAGCTATTTTCCATTCCTCATTCAACATCATCGTACAGTAAAATAACATTCGAGGAATTTTTCTTGAAAAAATCACAATTTTTTGTCCTTTTAGATCAACTGCTATACCGAAGTTTGGACAGTGCTAATGTATTATATATATTATATATTATCAATAAACATTGCACAACATGTAATTAAAAATATCTGCACGAATAAGGTAAATAAATGGGGTTGCAGCAGTTTAACAGGGGCGGATGCAGAAAGGTCAGTGCCCGGGGGGGGGGGGCTTTACTTCTGGTAGCGCCGCTAGGGTATGAATGTCACATTGTTACACTAAATAAAACCAGATAAAATAGATGATTTCTAGGAATTCTATTAAATGTTTTTTGAAAATCAACGAAAATACTATATATGATTTTCCGCCTGATGAAATTACATAATTTGTAAGAGAATATAATTAAAATATAAAATATCGCAGACGAGGATTTATGGCGGAAACCTAACTAACTATGACATGCTGATGAGTCTTATAACTCAAGGCAAAACAAACACTAAACTACATATTTTTTCTTCACACTGAGACCACAGATTAAGTTTATCATTCAAAATTACTGATATTTTTTTTTTTACTGAATACACTGATCAGAGCTATGGTAATCGCCCTGTAATCCAACGGCCCGGTAGTCCGACAGTCCGGTAGTTCAACGGCCGAGTAGTTCGACAGTGCGATAGTCCGATGACCCGATACTCCGACAGTCTGACGGCTTGGTAGTCCGACAACTTGATATTCCAACGGCCTGTTTATGGACAGACCGACATTATAGAAGTTAGACCGATAAAGAGATTTCGAGCAAGTGTGGATCAAGTTCTGTAATTCATTGTTATTACCACTGCATATATGTTGTTCTATAGCAAAATACAAAATTACGAAATATTGTTAGTCTTAAGAGGAAAAGATAAAGCTATACACCACGGCATGGATCTGAAAACTCTACGCTCGAATAATCACATCACGTGATTCTGTATTTAAACAATCATAATGAACCATATAGATACCTGAATAACAGGTTTACTTATGTTAGATTATTTGACGTACGCTATTCGAAACATAATTAATTTAAAACTTTATCTCAAATCAGAGATCCATATATATGTCGCTGCTCAAATATATGTGCATGTGATTTGCAATTTTGAAAATTCTAGATAAATTCATTTTATAGTAACTACGATCGATGTGGCTCATGAGGCAAATGTATACAACTTGAAAGGTTAGATCGGTTTATAACTGTAAAATGTATTACGACTGTTTTGTGATAATCTTAAAAATGTAAAGGAACGGAATTCGTTCATTTGATTTGGGGTGGGTGTTCGGGGTTTTTTTTTCCTTTTTTTTGGGGGGGGGGGGGTGCCTTTTGTTTTGATTTGATTTTTGTTTTATTTGGTTTGGTTTCTTTATATTGTGTTTTTTATCATTTGTTTCTTTTGGGAGTGTTTTCTTCTTTTTTGTATTTTTTTTTCTTGTGTTAAAAAGGGCAATATGAACTCTTTTGGAGTTTTCCTAGACAAACAAGAAGTCCCGACAGGCTGTAAAAGTGGTCAAAGTATTGGCGGAAGTTGAAGAATATTGCACATAAAAATCAACCTGTCGAGAGCGACAATTGGCAGTGCGTTTGTTAACACACGTGATAATCTATTTCATTTATGTAAGAGTAAATTGCTACAGTATCATTAAAACAGAGGGAAATATGTGACGCCATATTTTTGGGGCCTTGATGACTCCTTGCCAATTATCTATCTAAATTGACGGTATTGTATCGCATAAACCTCGCTTAAAGTTTCCACAGTCAAATTGTCACACCTATACTCGGTTGTTTTTCACCTGTTTGATGGCGGCATCTACCTGGCGCATTGATTCGTAAGTTATGGTTACTTTTTGTAACAAGTCTACAAGACTCGACTTTGCTATCTCGCCCAAAAGACAGGAATTAATAATAATAATAATAATAATAATAATAATAATAATAATAATGCGAGGCAATTGTGGGATTTGAACCTAGAAACTTCAAATTCTGTGCCAAGCACATTCACTATGGGATCACGCAGGCTCCAAAAATCGACTGCTGATATTTTTTGTCTAGCTTTTATTGTACATATAGTTAGAAATAAATATAATATTAATAGCATAATGATGTATCAAAAGTATAATACTTTCAAATGTATATTATAATAATAATACAATATGGAAAATATACATGAAAATATGAATTCTTAAAAAAATGAATATACTTGAAGTTATTTTTAAGTTACGACATGATTCATATAAACATTCTAACATCAAATATTTATTTACAGGATGTCAATGGAAAACAAACACAGAAACAAAGAAATTTTTGAAATAAAATGAAAAACCAAACTAAAACACTAAAGAAAACGCAAACATGAAAATGAAACTTAAAATCAAAGGTCTGAATGACCTGTAAGTGGACTCACTAGTACGAACTCTGGATTCCTGCAGATTCCTTTGCATTTAATTAAATATCTACACAGGAGTTAGTAAATGCAGTTTGTCTTTAGCTATCCGAAAACCAATATACCTGTGTTCATTTAAGGAATGACTGTCTTTTTTCTAGGTTCATGGGTAATGAACTTGGGTGAGAAACAAACAAATCACGTGAACCGCGAAGCGGTTCTCTAATGATTTGTTTGTTCCTCACCCAAGTTCATTCCTCATGAACCTAGAAAAAAAGACAGTAATTCTTTATATTTACAATACATTTTAAAAGGTTCTTTTTTGAAAACTAAATATCAAATTTCCCGTTATCAAACTGGCAAGGACCGAGTTTTTCCTGAAGTGGAAAAATACTTCCGCCATGCAATATAGAATGCTAAAAATACTCTATCTATCCAGGTAATTTCTTTAATTGCTCAAAATCAACAGATGCATTAATTCAATAATAGAACGTCGGCCTTGAACTTTCAATCAATCAATCATTCTTTATTTCCTCTTTGTCAGAGATTAGTATGTATCATGACATATACATAAACATATTTACAAACAGTTTACATCAAACAAAGAATACATTGTATATACAACTGAAAAGAAAAGGAAAGGAACAACACATAGTAACAGACATATATACATGTACCAAGATACGTGTAAATGTACATGCACACACATGTACATATATACCGTGTGATTTATATATGCATACATAAGTATACTAGTATACATCAGTTAAAATGCACATGACGTCGTAAAGTATTATGCTGAAATGAGGAATCAGATGTCTATCTAAGTGAAACTTTAGAGGATGACAATGCGGAGGAATACAGACCAAAGGCAGATTCAAGTAACTTATAGTTACAGTATCTAAAGTTGTTATAGGTAGCAAAATCGATCGAGGGATGTGTTTACAAGTTTCCCAAGAATGATAAGAAATAACTCGCTTTCAGAAAGTGAAAGAAGTTCTGTGTATAATTCAGTACTGAAGTTTTCTCTGATATTGCACCACCAAGTGCGTCGGATGTCACAGGTAACAGAGCATACGCAGCAAGCATGTTCATGTACGTCAGAGTACTGCGCATGACAGAAAGGACATACAGACGATTTTTTTCTGTACAGGACAACCGATTAAACCAAATTTCATATGGTTGGTATTGACTCGATGAAAAATATTGATAAATCTCTCAAAGTCAGGATCAGTAGACATACGCAAGATCCGAAGATTGTGTTGAACATTATACACAGCGTCTTTCACCTTATGTTTCCATTAATAATTTGTTTGGGAAAGGGTGTCCATTAGAAAAACAAAACAAGTAATCCTCTAAGTTGTATTTATGTAAAATACGGTGGATATCTGTTATAAATCCATTTCTCACAGTGAGTGGATCTTCTAGGAAGGCATATAGCCGAGTGAGGAATATCTGCTTAGTAAGTTTGATATTCTCCAACGAGCACAAGCGTCCAAGGAAAAGGAGTTTACTGATGTCAATTTCTGCCTCAATTGGCAGGAGCCTTAATAAGATTTCGCACATGTCAGATCGTGTTGGTATTGGTAGGTTCATTGCATGCTTGAAAATGAAGTGTTGTAAAACATTTAAGCGCCGTAGGTCAGTGCTCGTGAGATTATTCCACAGTTCACACCCGTAAGTTACGGAAGGAAGGACAACTTTTTTACAGAGACTGGACACTGTCAGTGGATTTTGGTAAGCAATACCGCTGTCAGATAAGGCAAAGTACGATTTACGTCCCTTATCACATGCTTTCATAACTTTATCAGCACAGTTCAGCTTATTGTTAACAACAATACCGAGATGAGTACATGATGTAACGAGTGTAATAATGTCTTCACCTTTAGTCCAAGAAAAAGAACGTCGGCCTTGAACTTGAATCAGCCCCGCCTCTTTTTATATTACTACGCATGTGATTTGCCATACGCCGGGTACTACTTCCATGACCCAAGTTCATGGGCTGATGAACCGAGTCTGTTTAGCATGGTTCATCGAAGGAATTAGACTAGCATTGTAAATATATGTAATTGTATTAACTTACATTTTAACTCTCGTTGTTGAGACGGAAATGCGACCAATACCCATGTGATTCAGCGAGGAATGCGTCCTCTGTCATATACATGAAACGCTGAATTATCTGTACGTTTTCACATGCCAGGGCATTCTGTGTACAATTTACAACAGTTGTCATTGAACAACTTATAACTTTTAATGCCAGATTTCAACTTTGCATAATGGTTTCCAATGCATATCATGAACATAAGCTATTGTCAATGTACAGACATCCGATGTGTTCTTGAAGAATTTGCACTTGACATGCTGGCTTCATTTTCCATGAACTTCAACAATAAGACATTTATTCCTTACATTTCCACAACTGTGATCTACAATTCGATGTTTTCATTCTTTTAAATATGTTATTTCTAGAAAGAAATCTGATATGTAAGCTGACAATTTGTTAAATTCTCCTAACCCCCATTTATGTACATGTATTAGTTCCACGTGCCATAGTAGCGTTCATGGAAAATAAACACACCATCCTCTCTGTAGAGTTCAATTAGAGAAATATGTTGAAAATGGAAATATTTATGTTTATTAACGCGTTCATAGAACGAATATACAACTAGTAAATCTCAAGTCATATATAAATATTTACAATGCTAGACTAATTCCTTCGATGAACCATGCTAAACAGACTCGGTTCATCAGCCCATGAACTTGGGTCATGGAAGTAGTACCCGGCGTATGGCAAATCACATGCGTAGTAATGTAGAAAAAGCGGGGCTTACTCAAGTTCAAGGCCGATGTTCTATTATTGAATTAATGCATCTGTTAATTTTGAGCAATTAAAGAAATACCTGGACAGATAGAGTATTTTTTAGCATTCTAGACACGCACCATATTGCGTGGCGGAAGTACTTTTCCACTTCAGGAAAAATTCGGTCTTTGCCAGTTTGATAACGGGGAATTTGATATTTAGTTTTCAAAAAAGATCCTTTTAAAATGTATTGTAAATATAAGGAATGACTGTCTTTTTTTCTAGGTTCATGGGGAATGAACTTGGGTGAGAAACAAACAAATCATTCGAGAACCTTTTCGCATTTCCCATGAACCTAGAAAAAAAGACAGTCATTCCTTAAATACCCTGAAATCGCCTCCTTGGTTTTTCTAGATTTCGTACATGTACTTGAAAATTTTGTAGATACGTTTTGTAGATATAGGAACACACTAATTCAATCATTTATTTTTGTTTCCTTCAATTACCCAAAGAATGAAATTTCCTAATTGGGTTAATCAACCGAAATTTAGACAATGTGTATTTTCCTTCACTATTTTGTAACTGGCGTTGATTTGTGGGTTTTAAGTTTTTCGATCCGCATGTCGACGTAGCAATCTATGCATATCACATTCTTATGCCGCCTGATCGACAAATCAGCAGCATATTGTTTTGACCTGTCTGTCTGTTTGTTTGTTTTTTTTTTTTTTTTTGTTTGTTTGTTTGTTTACAAGTGTGAATGTTGTCAACTTTAACCTCTGTCATAACTTTTGCACCGAGAAAGATAAAAACTTCATATTTGGCATGCATATTCCACTAATAAAGCCCTATCAAATTACAGCAAAGTTATAGACCTCGTGACTTTGACCTTTGACCTACATTTCACACATTTTATCATACTGCATACACTTACATTATACATAGATAGATATATATATAAGTATGAATGTAATAAATTTAATAATTGTTAAGATTTTGTCCATTTATCTATTTTTTTCCAGTAACCTACGTTACACTAATGACATCATCGGATAGTTGTTTTTATCGGGACGTTTATTTACATGTTTAGGCATGCAGTGATAGTAAGGAACAAGATCGTTAACGTCAAATTATCAAATACTCGGTTTCCATGGTTACTTGGTTTGTCGTCATCGAAAGTTGCCAAAACTCTAGTTGGACCACCGCTTCCGTCATCAATCTTAAGAACCGGAAGGAATATTGTGCTACCAGATTCTGGAACTTTGTCCAAATTGTTAACGTTTTCAACTCCAATTATATTTTCTTTCCCTATCAGGATGTGGACAGGAAAAGACGTCGATTGTCCGTAATCAAAAGAAGGAGTGTCTCCCCCAATTGCATAGATACCTCGCATATCTACCAACCACTTTGCAGCTTCGTAGCCAAATCCCGGGAAATGGAAAGTCGAGACGTTTTCATGCTCATTTGTATTGAAGATCAAGGTTTTATTAGGGTATTTATGGTACCATCCCGAATTCATCATAACAATGGAACCTGGAGCGATTTTACCGTATTTCTTCTCGTAATTCAGTATATCATCTACAGTAATCCTGTAATCATAGTCCGCTTTGGCTTTCTCCTTTATATTGATGATTACCCCGGGGCCCATCAAACGTTCTACAGGAATCTGTTGTGTTCTCCATCCTCCTTTTCCTACGTGCGCAGGCGCATCGATATGTGTTCCTCTGTGTTCCGTCATGAAGAATGTGTTGTGTTCCAGCCTGAAAGATCAATATGATGCGTTAATAATTATCTATCTATATAAATATATTCGACAATGTAAGTACATATCCGATATCGACATGTTATATTCCGCTCCAAGTTACAAAAACCTCTTGTACGGGGTCATGTCAGCATGACCTTTTCCATTGACCAATCAGAATACGAAAAACAGGGTTTTGTCTGTTAAAGGTAAAATCTACGTCCCTATGCAAATACAGTGCACAACGGCCTTGAATAATGCAATAAACAGATAAATATTTAAATGGCTGGTTGGTTGGTGATACACGTCGCATTCAGCAATATTTCGGTTGTATCGCAACTGCACGATATGACCAACCTCTTGAACATATCGAATCTGGACCGTCGGCGCCGTAAGCCAAACGCTGAACCACTACACCAAACCTGCCCCAAGTCACAGGGACAAAGCTCACTTGAACCCGGGATCGACTTTGGTATGTACATAGGAAAATCTATCCCGGGTTCAAGCGAGCTTTGTCTCTGTGCCCCAGGTACATAAGTAGATAAATAGTAATTAAAGACAAATATGAAAGTTCGATAAGTCATTATCGAGCTGTATATTTCGTGTATGTATTCGAGATCACAATGAGTTGTGTTTCTCTTTCATCCAAATCGAAAAGCCAGCCCTTGGTGGAAAAATAATAAAGAAATTCATATTTTTCCTCTGCTTTTATCAAATACCACAAACATCTTTTATTCTTTACTCTCGCAAAAATATAGTTTTGAGGTTTTGAGGCGCGTGAAAAGTTACTGAATTACGGGCGACGTTGTTCCTACACAAGCATGTTTGTGTCCCGCCTTTTCTGCATAAGAACATCTTGTCTGTGATATCCCTGAAGTTTCCAGATCCCTTGCCTCAAAATCAATCATGCGCCCTAATATGTATATATAATGCATAAGTTTAGGACAAAAGATGTTGTAAGACAGTCTAATTTAGATTAAAAATTATAAAAGATTATTCCTAAATGGTATAATGTGGTTTGGCGGGGGGTGGGGGGGGGGGTGGGGTTTGTTTTTGTTTGTTTGGGGGGGGGGGGGGTTGTAGGTGTGTTTGTTTTGGCTTTTGTTTTTTGCTTAGGGTTTTTGTTTGTTTGGGGGGGGGGGGGGGTCTTGTGCTCGTCTTATCAATCCTTTGATAATATATACGTATATACAATTTCATTGAGGTGGTGTGCCCCCTTTACTTTTGTAAGGCGCAGCTACGAGGTAATTAAAAAGTTCTCGGCCCGCCCCATGTTCTTATGTATATCCAGAATTGAAAGAATGGACATTATTTTTCACTTTCAATGCACTTACTACATTTCTTTTCGAACTGCTGAATCCTTTAAAACAGAGTGCATCATTCTGGTTTCTGAAAGTACTCATTGCGGCCTTCCTGAAAATCAATCATGATTTTTCCCTGATTGCCCCAGAAGATAGTAATCATGATTTTCCCAGAAGAAGAAACTCTCTTAAATTTCTTCATAGCGAGGCAAAAGATGCAAAGAAACATCACACCTGTCTCTCTTTTGATTTTCAGTCAACATTCAAGAGACTCGTCTAGCTGAGACCGTAAACATGCCCTAGATGTCGGTTAAAACTGATTTAACAGCTTCATAAGTTATGCCAACGTCCCTGGCTAACTTTCGGAGACTTTGCTTTCTGTCACCCATGACAAGAGTATGCGACGTTTTTGTCTGCAGTGAAACGTCCAGACTGTTCTCGTCTTCAGTGCTCTCCATCCCTCGTCTTAATTCAGCAGGAACTTTTTAACAGTGGTGTAAAAGGTGACTTCTTCCCAAGAGTTTTCATGAAGTCCTCATGAATTTCCTTGGGAGTTATTCCCTTTCTTACATCAATACTTAATAACGGCTCTAATTTAAGTTTTCTCCAATCAGACGGTTTGACTAACCCTTCAACTTTTAATAACGAATTTCGTGTATAACCAAAAGCTTTGAAATACTTTTCTCTCTCTCAAAAATGTTCAATATGATTGAATAATTGTTTGATTGGGGTTTTACACTTAATAGTGTTTATTGTATCAAAGTATATCGGGCTTTTTAATGGTACCTCGTTTGCTGTTACTGGGTCATAGCTGTTTTCATATTCATTGCTGTACATAAGATATATGATATGGGTACATAACGTAATATAAGAAGGGCATGCCTGTCAAAAACAACCTCGAGACATCTTTGGTGCATACCTCCTACAGATAAGGTACCGAATTTATTGTTCAACGAAAATGACACATCTTCATTTTTCACAAAAACCACTGAAATAATGTCTTTTATGTCAAACATTTCTTTTACATAATGCAAACATTTACATACACTCTTTTAATTTAGTTGAGCAACGTTTCTTTCAACACTTAACACACCTTTCCGTGGAAAATATCGGTCATGGTCACCTCATTTTCTAGAGTCACTTGAATCACTGTATGTATGCGTTGCAAAACAAAATTGTTCAAAAGGCTATTATACCCACTTCTGATTTTTTCTTTCAGTGTTAGTTCACATTCATCACATGAAGCTTGCGGCGCCGACGATCCAGGTTCGATTCCTGGGTTGCGCCACTATATTTAAGAGGTTGGTTATCTCCTGCTTTCATATCGCGATATAACTGAAAAATTGTTAAAAGCGACGTAAAACACCTATCAACCAACCAACCAACCATCACGTGCAGTATTTTTCTGTCCTCTGTAGTCTTTGCGTCTACATGTCGAATGCAATCAGTCAAGCAGGAAAAGCTTAGTAGTTCCGTTCGAATGATCTTTAATGTGATTTTGAGCATTTTATATAATATTATATCGACCTTGACACCAGTAGAAAGTAAAATCAAAATCGCTATGCCACCAAATTTGAGGTTGAAAGTTGGGCAGTGGCAAAAAAAAAAAGAAATAGGAATAACATAAACTTATACGACAAGAGATCCAAGTGGGTATAAATTGCTCAACCCCCCCCCCCCCCCAAAAAAAAATAAAAGAAACAAAAAAAATCCCACAAAAACACAAACAAAAACAAACAGAGAGAGAGAGAAACAAACAATACAAATAAGAAACAATACAGAACAAAAAAAAAACAAATCAAAACAAAACAAAAAACTGACATCATATCCTGGTCGCACCTTGCTAACACGATAGAGACCATACCGTTTAGGCCAGGAAAAACTTGATACACTTATTTCTTATGGCATGAAGACGAATCCTATTGATTTTCAATATCAAGGTCAAAGGTCAATAATGCCATTTTTTGGGTCAAAAATAGCAATTTTTTTAGAAAGCAACTTGTTTTCACACTGTTTCTTCTAGAACTTTTAAACTTTGCGCACTATGTTTTTTATGACTGAAGGATGAACCCTATTCAGTTTCAAGGTCAAGGGGGTGATGTTTCCATACTTTCAAATTTCATCCCTTCAAACTAAGCGACGGGCGTATTTATGCCACGCTAGGCGTTGCTCTTGTTTATCATATGAAGTCCGAAAAGACATCAAAACATCGAATATTGATTTGATAAAGATCACAATGATGAATTGGGTCTTTTCGTTATACAGAGTTATTTCCCATATGAGCAGGTAAATGACGTCAAACCGGTGTGATATGTCAAAGGAGGGGGTCCCTTTGGGGTTTATGTGGCTATTCCCTAGTATTCGACCGTAAAGCACCAACACTTTTAGGGAAACTAATGTTTTTTTTTTCTTTCATTCTCATAAGATTTCATTAAAATCTCTTCTGTGGTTCTTGACAAAGAAATTACGTGAAAAGTGTATGGACGAGGATGCTCGGACGGACGGATGGCGCATTTTGAAAATATCTCATCTGAGCCCTTGGCTTTGGTGAACTTAAAAGGGAATTACTTTTTTCAAAGTTCATGTTTCTATGAGCAGATAAAAATTGTACATGCACAATAAGACTACATATATCTACCTGGTTCCTAAGAAACGGGGGGAAGGGGGGCTCAGCACTTTTTGGCCGATCATGGACCGATTTTAATCACATTACGAAACGAAACTAATTTCAAGGTTTGAAACACCTGCCCCCTCTTTGAAATGCATTCCTACGGCCCTGTCTATACTAATTGAATTCCTGCAGAAATTTTGAGAGTGGGTTCATCCAATGAATTTTTCAAAAGGGGGTATGTCCGTCTTTCTGTATGTGAAATTACTTATTTTACGTGGAAAATAACAGGAAAAGTCATTTTTCGCTGAATCTCAGGGTGGGTCAACATCCCAGGTCCACCCCTCTGGATCCGCACATGTAATCTTAGGGTGGGTCCAGACCCCAGGTCTGTCTCTCTGGATCTGTACATGCTCTGTGATGAATAGAAAGAAGGGCTCGATGTGTAAATATGACTTTAATATATTTATGAAATACCAATCTGTAAACATCAGTCTCTTATTATTATTGTTTTAGTATGTCAACCTGCAATACAATCATACAAACCAAGGAAGGAATTTATCTGCATGCTAAATGTGAATGAAATATCGACAGTGGCCCAAACCATGATCAGGTGACTATAGATTTTACATTTTTAAATATAACAGAAATAACTCGATGTTAACTGTATTAGTTTTGGGACACCAGCCTACAGGTCATCTTAAAGTAGGGACAGATTTGCTGTCACGAAATTGTTACATAAAACAACTTTATCTTTAAACTGAAAGAAGTTTTAAGTTACGTAATTTTTCAGATTAAATGCTTTAGTGAAAAACCAAGATACTTGTAATTATTACTGCATAAACAACATAGTGACATCACCTATTACAAAGAAAACAAAACATTTGCTGGGTAGGTATTTATGAAGCAGGTTTTAACACAACTTGCATGTACGGTTAAGTTACGATTTCATAATTATGTTCATAAGACTTTAGAAATAAAGTCTAAATGTTGTGCCATTTAGTCTAAATAAGGTTTCAGTTTTTGCTTTAAATAACGATAAACTAATATCAATTTTTTTTCGTAAATAAGTAACAATTTGCATCATCATTTAGAAATTAGGTCGACTTGTCAGTTCTTCCTGTCGACTCATCAGATATGATCTGACAACTCGATATGACATCTGACAAGTTAAAGTGCAATTAGAATGCTGGGGTATTTGCATTTTCTTAAAATCCTGATTGAATTATTATAAAATTCATAAAAATTACTGCTCCTTCTACTTCAGCATTTCTCTGAGAGATATCTTAATATCCATTTGCCCGGTTTTACGGGAAAACCCGAGTAAAATAAAAGCTTCATGTACAACTTGTTGTACAACTTTTAACGTCATTTTACTGTGACGTCACAATGCAAACATTAACATCATAATTAAAACCAAAGGAAATAATACAAACACTCTTTGCCGCAAATTTTCGGCCTCCTGGCCTTTATCGAGCAATAGTTAGAATAGTTACATAGATCTACTATACTATTCTAACTATTGCTTGAAAAGGCCAGGAGGCCGAAAATTTGCGGCAAAGAGTGTTTGTATTATTTCTTTTAGTATATTTTACTTCCCTTTGGAGGACTACTTATTATATCTTAAAACCAAAGGAAAAGCAGCATTGGTTCAACTTCTGACGTCACATATTACGGAGATTAACGACTGAAAAAATCCATCGATTTGTTTATGGATTATTGTAGATCTATATATCTTGTGATTGGAGTCATGCAGCAGTGCAATTTTTTGTCAGCGACTTGTGTATGTCGATACGCACATTGTATAGAAAGATTGTGAACATTCTTATAGCACTTTAACATGATATCTGACAACTTGACAAAGTTTTCGAAAAAGTTGGCGCAACATCTGACGAGTCGACGTAGTAACATCTGACTAGTCGACAGGAATATCGGATATGTCGACATATTAACATCTGACATGTTAAAATCTGATAAGTCGACATATAAACATCTGACATGTCGACACATTAACATCTGCCAAGTAAGCATGTTAACATCTGACATATCGACATATTTTAAACACCTGACATGTCGACATATTAACACCTAACAAGTCGACAAACATTTGACAAGTCCACAACTTAACATCTGACATGTCGACATAGTTTTCTGACAAGATGAAACAATTTAAAAATGGATGGCAGAAACGCCACCTTACTGACCAATGTTTTACTATAGAGAAACCATCAGACTTGAAGAAAAACACAAACTTTTCCCAGGTACATTTACTTCTATTTACCTTCCTACCTCTAAACCGCAGTTCTCGGCACGTGATTGAAAAGTCCCGTATTCGATTCCGGCCAAATATATATATATATATATATATATATATATATATATATATATATATATATATATATATATATATATATATATATATATATATATATATATATATATATATATATATATATATCGATATTACTATGGGGTCAAGCTAAGCTCAAACCTGAGATCTTTGAATTTCGAGGCAAACTTAGAAGCAACGCACAAGCTAGCTCTGTCCGTCACTTTGACTTATGTATCACATAAATAATCGACATACTCAGATGCAGTGCAGCAGCACATATCACGAAGCATACAGCATTAGAAAGCACAGGTATTCGTAAATGATTCATATGATTTACTGGCGAATACCTGTATTTGAAACTATTAAATATTTACTCAGTGAAAAGATTTAACATGACTTAGGAATAAAGATTTATTTCTAACCGGAGGCGAAATAGCTCTTTTATGCACGTACGTTAAGAACACAGCAGTTACCCATTACATGTACGTTTTGTTGCCACCGGAATCGGAGATTGGGGTTTAGTTTCTTGACAAGTTCAGTGGTCCGTTTGTCTGTAGGCAAACTTAAAATTTGAGCAGAGAGAGAGAGAGAGTACAATGTCCTGTCTTGTTGAAGACAATACCATTTGGTGGAACACTTTGTAATTCCGAAGAGAAAGAGAGAGAGAGAGACTTACCAAAATGTTGTGCCCAAATAATCAACAATTCCACGTTGTTCGATGGTGAAATTATATGGTTTGTAAAACGGCCATGCAATCGAGTCATAATTTTGAAGATGGCTCAAGTCCACAATTCGAGTTTTGCAATTTACAACAACGGCAAAAACAGAAAACAGTAAAATCAACTTCAGCGACATCCTTGTCGTCGGAAAATATATAGTGTCTATGTAGTTCATCACACAGCATATAATAACGTTAAATTTACGCTCATGGTAAACGAGGCGTTACGAACTGTCTCGCATTGATTATTTATAGGACAATCAAACCGGTTTAAGTTTCAAACAGAACTTAATATAGATGATAACGATGATGATGATGACGACGACGATGATGATGATTATGATGGTGATGATGATGATGATGTAAATTCTATTGAAACGCTTCGGCCCATATTTCACCACCGTTACTATATCATCGTTCATATTTTGTGTGGGAAAACTTTGCTGATAGAAATTGGGTCATTGCATTCAAAAAGTGGAATGACAGGCACAAATCACTTACCTTTTTGGCTAATTAAATCCCTAACTATTCATATCAATCCATTTTCTTGTGAAAAAAGTCCATGTCTACTCGAGTAAATACATAACAACATACTTGGTGTATTTCTCCATAACCTTCAAACGACGATGTTCAAACTAGGTGGAGTGCGCATGTGTGAGGTGACACAGAAAAAAAAATTAAAGCCTAAATTTTTTTATCAGATCATGCCAATTAACTCGCAAATATCTTAAAACACTTTTAATACAAATATTTATAAATGTCTAGAAAAAATACTGAAAACAAGCCTTTCCTTCATTTACATAACCATGTTTCCCTTCGATGCCCCTCAAACAGGTAATGAGAACTCTTTAGCCAGCGAAACCACATGATTTAAAATGGCTGTTTGAAAGTAATAAAAGGCTACACTAAATGTGTTGTGATGTATTTATTCGAGTATACATGGATTTTTTAAAAAGAAAATGGATATTGATGTGAATAATTAAGGATTCAATCAGCCGAAAAGGTAAGTGATTTGTGTCTGTCACTTCATCTTTTGGATGCAATGACCCAGTTTCTATCGGCAAAGTTTTCCCACACAAAATATGAACGGTGAAATAGAAACGGTGGTGAAGTATGAGCTCAACCGTTTCAATAGAAATTAATGATGATGATGATGATGATGATGATATCATACTCTCTCCTTTATCCTTTATAACATCGATTATTTTACAAATTTTAAATGAAATTACATTTTTTGTGTGTGTTTAGTAAATTGTGGAATCTGAAAGTATTCGTCTGTCAAAATAGTATATGCATAGCAGATTTTCTCATTTTTTGTGATAACGTAGATGCACCGTATTATTGTTTTACGTCACTCTATGATTATTTCACGTATACGGTGACGGCATTTGGCTGATGCACCGCGAAGAAATTTGTACCTTTGGGACGGACCCGCCCGAGGCAGGGATCTTTTACGTGCGATACCCGGGTGACACGAGGCTTCAGTTTTTTCACCATCTCGTTCGAAATACAGAGCGTCGATTTGTCCATGGCAGGAGTCGAACTCGGGACTCTCGGTCTCGCATCGGCTTACGAGGTATCATCAAAAAGTTCTCGAGCCCATGTAATTTTGAATACCCAGGGCTGAAAGAATTGTCTTTATTTTTCAATATAACCCCCTTACCCCAATCTTACCCCAATCTCAACGCACTTTTCACATCTCTGTCCCAATTTCAGAATCAAAATAGAATGCTTCATTATGGTCCATGTAGTAGTCATATGCTTCGTCCATGAAACCCCTGTTACTTCCAAAATTCTCACCACGTAGGTAAGATTTCAGTTTTAGGAGTAGATAGATGTCAGATGCAACTAAATATGAAGAATATGAGGGATGAGGAAGAATGTGGAAGTTGCATTCCGTTAACATCGTCATTGCATGTTGGAAAAAAGTGAGTACATTATCCTGCATGAGTAGGACGTGTCCGGTTGTCTTTCCTCGCCTCATTCCCACAGTCTCCGGACATGGTCTTTTTAATTCATTTGTATAATATCCACTATTTATAGTGCGGTTTTCCTCAAGAAAATCATGATTATTCTCTGATTGTCCCCAAAAAATAGATGCCATGACTTTAAAGGGTGAATCCATTGCATGCGGTATTTCTTATTTTCAGAATTAAATAGTGAAGCCAAATTCCGTTCTGAGTGACAAGTCGACCCTTTCAGTCATCGGAAAAATTGGTAACTACATAAAATAACTATCACAATCTTATTATTTATTTATTTATTTATTTTCGTTTATTTCTATAACTGATGGGGAGTTAGGCAATAAACTTGTCTGTTGCAGGAACTAGTCATGCATTGACCTAAAAATAAGATTTCTTAGATGTTTAATATGTTAAAAAAGTTTTACGTTTTCCAAATATAGGACATTCCACAGTCTTCTAAAATAGATTTCACAAATCGTGACCACGGTAAATATGTTGTTTAACAAAGGTCTGCAATACACTTGAAAGTTTTGGAGTATTATTTATAGCTAACAAGTTTTCCCCAGAAAGTGATCATTCATAACTCAAGGTTAATGAATAAAGGAAAACGCCCAAACTCTTCAAATACTATAAAATTTGGTATGTTATTTACTTCTAAAATATACAATTACTTACAAAATTATAGGGGAAAATTTTCACATTAGTGTAAGGGAGCAGCCATTTGATTTTTTTTTTATTTTTATATGGGATGGGGAGGGGGCAGGAAGACTTTGCAAAGCTTTTTTTTTTCGAAAATTGGCGGGTAGTATATATGGTAGTAGCTTGAAGGGCTGCTGGAAATTTTGAGTATATGCATACTCAATATGTATGTATATATGGTACATGTATATTTAATTGCGCCCAATGGGCCGCCGGATTTTTTTTTTTTTTTTGTAAATCCTCCCACAAACTGAACCCCGTCCCTTCGAGAAGACCTCCTTGTAACAAATGACAACATGTAGCTAAAATGGGATTGATTCGTCTGTGTATGAGGTGAAAGGTCTGTCAAGGACATTAAACAATATTTCAAAGTTCCCATGACAGAAAACGATATTCTTACTGTGCAGACATGAAAGAGCAAATTTGAGATGAAACTGATAATTCAATGCTTTGTCCTAAAATTATCCAGTGCTCAAGTGCAGAAAGTTCAGAAAATAGACACACATTATCCCGATAGACAAAATAGAATAAAACCATGGTATTGTGGTCGGCAAATTGAAATAAAACCTGAAGGAAGATGTTGAAAAGAGATTCCATTACGAATACTGAATTGAAAAGACGGAATATGAAATAACTATGTATTTCTCGTCTGAATTTACGTGTTAAAACCACAGTGTCTCCGTGCTTTTGTTTTATTGCGACAAGGTACGTGAATTATTATACATGTCATTTCTTCGTTTGTGGTGTCCTTTCCAGTTGTATCTATTTGTCAGATAGCTGACGTTTGTCAACGTTGATAGACACGGCAGACGATTCATTTCAGTTTCTGAAAACATAAATACTACAAGTTATTTTCATCATTGCAAAGATAAAAAGTGTTCGGGCTCTAGAAAACATTTACTCATACAAAGATAGGCGCAATTTGCCGTTTCTCTTACGGCCTCTAAGTTGAATCATCAATGACAGGCCCTAAACACTGTTTATTCATGTTTGGGAGGTGGAAATAAGGTTATTATTAACTGTCAGCATTGGCGTATTTTGAGGGGGGAGGAGGTTGCAACTCCCCTTTGGTCGGAAGATTTTACCCAAAAAGGTTATTTTTGGCCATTTTCAAGATTGTAACACCCCACCCCTTTCCAAACTGAATAGTGGAAAATAGTAAACATGACTAGCTGCAAACCCCCTTTCATAAATTTCCAGATACGGCTATGGTCAGTGTCTAGCTCTATGCGATTCAAGAAAGACTTCTTGCTTGGCACAAAAAAGTGGCTTAAAATAGGACTGCAGCAAATGACGGCGAACCTCATTGCCATTCTGTAGAAAGAAAAAAAACCAGGCAAATGATATATACACAAATGTATGAGAAATCTGCCCAGTACTCAGAAAAAGAAGATATGTAGATTATCAAGGGTAACTTAGAAGTGAACAACTCTCCACCATAGGCACTGTTTAGAAATACGAAAAACGAAACGAACGAAAAATCGTAAGGGATTAGGACAAAAAGCTTCCAGGAAGCATTTGTTTAAGTGTTACGTTACTCTTGATGATCTGTTGTAACAGCCACATTCTGTATACAGAGTTGGTACACTTTTATCTGAATTGCACAGTGGTGAATTGACGGAAGAGGGATGGGTTGGGTATGTTTTTTATTTTTTTTTATTTTGAGCATTTATGTCGGGTGTGACTTGTTTAGCAGAATACGCTTATTTCATATATTGTTATATCTTGTAGTAGCAAGATTTATTATCACTTTAGCTTATGCTTTACGCTTTCAAAAATCGAGGGACAATCGTTTGTAGATATATCTTTCCAAAATGCATTGCATGCACATGCCTGTACAGCCAGGTGCATTATGTGCACACTGGTCTACTGCAAAATCTACAAGGAATTCAATCTCAAAATTTTTGGGAAATGAAACTTTTCATATATAGATAACATTCTGTAAAAATGATACGAATTGGTTATTTAGTGTCCAAGGGAGATAGATTTCAATTTTTGACACCCCATTTTCACAATGGCGCCGTGCATCCTCCTTAATTAGTCACATAGTGCAGAAGCTCGGACACGCTATCATGACTCTGTATAGTTGGAAAAGATTTGAGATAGGAATGGCTTTGAATGAAGCAAATCGAAATCCCCAGAACAGACTTAGATGGAAAACAATTGCTGCAGCCCTATGTTCAACAAGGACGAAGAGGAATAAGTCAAGTAAAACGCGATTCCAATAAGACGAGTTATCTGCCCCTGTATATTAAGGTCGTCCCGAAAGTGGAAAAAGAGTGGTGTTAAGGTTCTGTAATGACTGTTTAGTTACTTTTCTCCCATATTCACAGAGATATCCTCACAAGAGGTGTGAAATGATCAGACTGTCATCTACATGGGGTGGATGACAAGCTACACGACCTACACTGGACATTAGAGGTAGATTCTATTATTCTTATTGTTTTGTGTGATAAGGTCATTATGGTGAGATTTCCATTTGGGACGGTATCTGACGTAAAACAATTGAGTGATCGTCAAATTCCCGACATCAAACATTTTGGCACACTTGTTCATTATGACATCATAAATAAATGGCCCGTCAAACATGAATTTAACTATGACGTCACAGTGGAACTACGTAATGTTCGTGGTTAAGTTGGATCTGTCGATCCCTCAATTATTATGTCATCAAATTTTATGGAAACCGATCTAAACCTCAAGGAAATGATAGTCTACAAATGATGTTTTCATAGAAAATTGATGACTTCATAACTGGAGGTACCGTCCGTTAGGCGGCGCTTGTGTACTATCAGTTAGTAACATCGATTGGAGTTAGTAACCTTTTGACGTCACAATAACGTACCTTTGTTCTTTACGTCATTTTTGCGGGAGTATGTTTTATTTCCTCCTTAAATATTAGGACGGCAGTTGATGGCAGTATCTCCCATTGTGTTACGTCAGATACCGTCCCAAAAGGGAAGTACATGTTACTCTATTTCACGAAAAGACTCAATGGTCAGTCAAGTAGCAGTCACCTATCCACGTCTCATCATGTGATGTGAAGAAAGTCAGAAAGTTCTTGCCAAGGGCAGAAAAATGATTTTATCAAACTTTCCTATACACCGTGAAATCTCTTGGCTCTTTAAGTAAATCAATGCGTTAGATAAAGAGATGTGAACGCATCACTTCTGAAAGCAATGTTTTTATATAAAGCGAGTTGTAGTTAGATCAGGTATCATCCAACGTTATTTACGATATTAATGAGAATATGCCAGAACAATAGAATAAATATCCTGTAGGTGGAATGCGATTGAAACTAAATAAGACGAAGCAGATAAGAAGGTAGAATGAGTACATATTCACGTAGAGGATCCAGAAACTCGTAGTTGGTGAACTTTGTTCTGAGACACTTGTAACCTGTGATGTAAATACATTGTAGATCCTGTGCTAGATTCTCACTGTTCCATAGCAGAGTCTATTGACTAATAGCAGTGCTCTTGTCCAAGTACACTGTGTAACCCCTCAGGCAGACCTGGAAGAGAGAAAGAAAGAAAGAAAGACGAAGGAGGGAAGGAAGGAAAGGATAGAAGTCATCAAACCGATCTAAAACTCAGAGAAATGATAGTCCACGAATGACGTTTACATAGGAAATTGATGACGTCATAATTGTTTTACGTCAGACTCAAGGGTCAGTCATGTAGCAGTCAGCTCTACACACCTCACCATAATGTCAAGAGAGTCAGAAAGTTCTTGCCAAGGGCAGACAAATCACCATAACGATCAAGGCTGTTATACTTGAATGAAGTGGTTATTTAAAGAATGAAACGGCGAAAGGATGGCTTAAACTCCCTTCATGGGTAAAATAACCAATATTTCAAAAGCCAAGTCATATATATCATATCAAGAGAAGCAAATTTATGTCGAGTTTTAAATTTACAAGCTAACCAAATGCGAGTACACATTAGAAATTGTGTACTCATTTGTATGACGTATTTCTGCATTTGTTACTCTTAGTAATCTACTAGTATGGAATTAAAATATTTTCCAAATGAGAGAGGGGGGGGAGTGAAGATGGGTTTCGAGTCTCAGACTTCCGAGTAATGATCGACGTTCGACAGTACCTACAGCATACATTAGATATGTCACTGAATGCAATAAACCCCGATACCATCGCTCGTGGACATCGATCACGGCAGCTACCCGGTGAGATAAATTCATTTAGAATCAGTTTTCTGTTGGGACGCCGAGGATGATGCGATGTCCGTTCTGGGTAGCTCTCTTTCTGTATGTTGGCTACTGTACAATAGAAGGTATGTCAAAATATTTATTTTGGATTCGCGTTTTTGTTTGAAGGTCTGATAACTTCGATAATTATTTATCTACTTTTTTGTTTAATTTTCTCCTTGATACATTCGTGACTTTACAATGTATCTCGAACAAAATGTCTTAGTGTGATATTCTCGAACCACAAACCAATTTTTGTTAATCGGTCACGGATATAAAACAAACAAATCGTTTCATAAATACCGTATGAAATGAAAATTCATTTCAGATCCTATATTTACACAAAATATTATTAATTGGCATGACTGACAGACGGAAACCGGACTAGGGGTAAATATTGAGATATAAAAAAAATTATATAATTATCTTATATAGAATATATAATATAAAAAAGTATAAAAGGAAATCGATGTTTATGAATAAATAGGTTTATGTTCAGAGAATCTCGCACTTGCAATGTCCTTAATTCTGTGGACACTGGTCTTCACTGGCTGATAATCAATGCACATACTTGCGAAGGTCCTGATTGCATTTGTTGTTGGTTGCTGTAGGTGATGAACAGTCTTGCGAATGTCCTTGAAGCATTTGTTGCTGGTTACTCATAGGCGGATCTAGAAATTTTTGAAATGGGGGTTGCAGTCTCCCATGGCATGTTTTGCACTATCGGTCCGGAAAGGGGGGTTGCAGCCCTAAAAATGGTCGAAAATTACCTCTTTTTGTAAAAATTTCTCACCAAAAAGGGGGGGGGGTGGAGGTTACTTTCCCCCTCAAAATTCGCTAATATTGCTATGGGTGATAATCAATGAACATACTTGCGAATGTCCTGATGGCATTTGTTGTTGGTTGCTGTAGATGTTGAACATGCTTCCGAATGTACTTGAAGCATTTGTTGTTGGTTTCTATGGGAGATAATCATTGAACATGCTTGCGAATGTACTTGAAGCATTTGTTGTTGGTTTCTATGGGAGATAATCATTGAACATGCTTGCGAATGTACTTGAAGCATTTGTTGTTGGTTTCTATGAGAGATAATCATTGAACATGCTTGCGAATGTCCTGATAGCATTTGCTTCAATGTCAGATGTACATGAAATAAAAAGAAAATACAGTAGACTTTTTTTACATGATGCAAGGGACAATACCGGACAGATTTACCCTCAGATTACGTCATACTGTGACTCCGCAATATAATAAATAACATTATAATGAAAAAAAATCCGTCAAAAGTGGTTTGTCCATTATAGGGCCCTTTACTCTAGAACTGGAAAAGGGTCTATTAGAAAAGTGAATACGTCTCTCTCTCTCTCTTACAGAGTCACTGTTGACAATAGTATAAAAAAGAATAAAATAAAATAAATTAATAAATAAATAAATAGAAAATAAATAAAATATAACAGATAAATAAATATATAAAAGAAATAAAAAACAACCCGAGAGATGTCTTTACACCGGGCATGCGCAGTTGAAAATGTGTATATATTTCTCTTTGTTTCTAAAACAAGATGCTTATATTTGTGTCGCCTGTGAACCATAGCAACTACTATGTCGTCTGTACCATTAAATCTTGGAAACTTCTGGTATTACAGTCAAAATTACCAGGTTGTTCATCTGACAGGGCCGCAGGCACCACTTCAAAAGTGAAAAGGGGAGAGAGGCAAACCTTGAATTTCGGTTCGTTTCATATCCCAATAAAAATCGGCCCATGATCGGCCCCATTCCTACGTGCCTGCCTGGGAAACGTTTATGTTACTTTTTTCTCATTTCTAACTTTTTAAATTTCATTACATCACACACTTTGTTTCATTTATGTTTAAGGCACCCTTTTTGTACCGATCACAGTCATTAAAACAATTTTGCGGATATTGATCGACCTAAATCCAAATACATAATTAAAAAGTTCTTATATGTGACTCCAGGGAGAAGAACACCATCAATAACGGTAATAGGAAGGTTGAATGGATACATTGATGTTGTATGTATAAATTGACACTACTATTAGAATTGACGGACCTGTATGAACAAGCGGTCATAGCTCCATGCAATGACGGCTGCGTAATTTTATTCAATAAATAAACAAATGATAAATTGATAGATTGTAAATGGATAAAAAGGAGAGATTGGGTAGTGGGTAGTGCGTTAAGTAGTTCTTGACCTTCACCCTTGAATAACGATCACCTTTAAATTTCGGTCGATTTTCGAAACTCTTACTCATCACATAGAGCAAATTTAGTCGCCATGAATTAAAATGTCCTATATGTTGTAATGTTTAAAACACATTAAAGTGATTTATATCTTCAGTTAAAAAGACTTGTAAGTTTATTTCACTTCTTGGAATAGCACCTAACCTCGTCTTTATCATATGTTGATGGGTTACGCAGTCTCTCGAACAGTCCGTAATATAAAGGAGACCGTGTAAGTTGTATACTATCTAATATGCATGTCAGCTCACCTGAGCCGGAAGTTCAAGTCATCAATTATATTTACTCCTCGTCCGTGTGTCTGTCTGTCTGTCCATCTGTCTGATTGTCCTTCTTGTGTACGCATGTGAGGTCACCTGAGGTTCTAGTGATCTATTATATTTAATCCTTGCCCGGCTTCCGTCTGTCAGTCAGTGTGTCTGTCTGTCTGTCCGTCCGTCCGTTCGCCTGACTGTTCCTTTTGCGCACGCTTGAGCTTACCTGAGCCAAAGGTTCAAGTGAACTATTGCCAGTGTGCCTTTCGTCGCACGTCCGTCCGTCGCCGTATACTTTTCAGATATAAAATTTAAATAAGTACCTTAAGGAATTTCGATGAAACTAGGTATGGACTAGCCAAATCCATTCACAGACGGATCCTGGGCAGGGCGACATAGACCTCAGAAGGTATCCTCCTTTGACAAAACCGCATGCATCAGAGTGATCTAGAAGCTAGAAGGGTGTCTCAAGAATGTGGTTGTTTTTTATTTTTTTGGTTCCTTTCCCGAAATCATGGTTGACATTAATCTTTTTGGACATTTCAGGGTAATATAATAATAATAATAATAATAATAATAATAATGATAATAATATTGATCATCATCATCATCATCATCATCATCATCATCATCATCATTATTATAATTATTATTATTATTATTATTTTTATTATTATTATTATTATTGTTATTATTATTATTATTATTATTATTATTATTATTATTATTATTATTATATATGAGTGTTTCACAATCCGTTGTTTTTGATTCAATTTTGAAGTAAGGTTTCTGAAAAAGGATGCTTTCGTTAGAGAACATTCTGATACTTTCTAAGTTTCTGGTGTGCTCATGCTAGTCAGGTGAGCGATTTATGCCCATTATGGTCTTTTGATATGGCTTTCCCCTTTATTTTTCAAGTAGGCCATTTCTGGTATGCGGTAGCAGTTCAAACCCTTAAAAGCCAAATCTTCTTCAGCTTATTTTTCAGCCGGTTTCTACGGTCTTATCCAAAAGATAGGATATCGGTGTGCCCACGACGGGAGCCAAACCAGGGACTTTTCGGACACGAGTCGAGCACCTTATTCACTAAGCCACACTGGGTTATATTAAAATCAAGAAAACCATGACTGTGCAAGTATATAAATCATCATTAGTTTTTCTTTTCTCATACTCCATTTAATACTAAGAGGCAAGACACTTTCATAAGTAAATGTATTTGTTACACCGTATGCACTGTGCATTAATTTTCTGAACTCGTGCGATGCTATTACTAAACATAGATCCCTATGTCCTATATCCCAGTCATATAGAATCTAAAGTCAATCTACGACGATTGGGAAATATAGAGTAAGTGATTAAAGGCACCTCTGGGTCATCGAACAGTTTATCAATATTTACTTCAATGATTGATTAGTATTGGCTTCAATATCTACTTATACGAAGGTAGTAAAATGATCGCAGTCATTGTATAGTATTTGATTAATTTATCTCATTTTTTTGATGGATTATCTCAGTTTCCCTGATCGCAGTCACTCTAAGTCTTTGATTAATCTATCTCATTTTGCTGTTGGATTGTCTTAATTTCATTGATCGCAGTCACTCTAAGTTTTTGATTAATCTGTCTCATTTTGCTGATGGATTATCTCAGTTTCCCTGATCGCAGTCACTGTCCGTCTTTGATTAATCGATCTCATTTTGCTGATGGATTGTCTCAGTTTCACTAATCGCAGTCACTCTAAGTCTTTGATTAATCTATCTCATTTTGCTGATGGATTGTCTCAGTTTCACTAATCGCAGTCACTCTAAGTCTTTGATTAATCTATCTCATTTTGCTGATGGATTGTCTCAGTTTCACTAATCGCAGTCACTCTAAGTCTTTGATTAATCTATTTCATTTTGCTGATGGATTGTCTCAGTTTCACTAATCGCAGTCACTCTCCGTCTTTGATTAATCTATCTCATTTTACTGATGGATTGTCTCAGTTTTGTGATCGCGGTCGCTCTCAGTATTTGATGAATCGATCTCATTTTACTGACGGATCGTCTCGGTTTTGTGATCACCTATTACAAATTAAAATCTGACAGAAACATTGCTAAATACGACGAAAACCTCTCAATATAATAGACACTTTGGTAAACACGACCAAAACCTCGCAATATGACAGAGACATTTTAAATACGACCAAAACCTCGCAATATGACAGAAACATTTTAAATACGACCAAAACCTCGCAATATGACAGAGACATTGGTAAACACGACCAAAACCTTCCAACACAGACACTGCGTTACATGAAGAGTGCCTTTTTAATTACCCCCTCCCTCCTTTATATCTCGTCTCGTTCCCCTTTCCTTAAGGTAAGACATGATATCCAGAATAGGGCCACTTCAATCAGTATTTCCCACAAGTTCCGATGATATTCAGAGGAAAATAAGGTACCAACATGTGAAACAGTGTCTAAGCTATTGATATCTGTCCTCGAAATTTCATTAAAGCATGTTTAAAGGCACTAACAAACACAGATTCGAACTGCACAACTCGCGGACAGTTTGCTCGCCAGTCGCCATGTTGATCAACTTTGGCAGGGTATAAAGACAAGATCGGTACAATAACAAGATTGCCAAGATCTTGATAAAAAGGAATATTAAAGTCATAACATGGAATGAAGATTTATGTTATTTTGTTTTTGCCATATATGTACATTGAACTACTGTTCGGAATCTCTCTACCGTTATTCAAGAAAACATTATTATGTAAATAAATCTGTTACAGATTGCTGACAAGCAAACTGTCCTCGAGTTGTGCCGTTCGAATTTGCGTTTGATGGCGATTTTAAACATGCTTAAATGAAATTTTGCGGACAGATATCAATAGGTTAGACAAAGTCTTACATGCTGGTGCTTTATTTTCCTTTGATTATCATCGGAACTAGTAGGAAATACTGGTTGAAGAGCTATTCTAGCTATCATTTCTTACCTTAGGGGAAAAGGCAACGAGACGATATAGAGAAATAGTTTTTTAAAAGGCACTCTTCATGTAACGCAGTATCTGTGCTTGCAACAAGACAGAAACATTCAATTTGGTAAATACGACCAAAACCTCGCAATATGACAGAAATATTGGTAAACACGACAAACCTGGTGATATATTTTTTTAAATCATCCCAATTAAACTGGTACGTTTATTAATTTGTTTGTCTTTTATTTTGTGTGTTTGTTTAGTTTACTGGTGCACCTGCATCATATTAAGGTTTCTTTCAGGCTTATAAAACGATTACGCTTTTTATTTCTTCTCGGAACATCTCGGATCTTAGCCTGCTCAATCCGCACTATGCATTGAAAGATGCTACGGATGTTCATGAAGGAAACCAATCTTCATTAATATTTATGAATCCCATTTTAGCCAAGTAATCATCATTCCATTTATTTAATTGCATTATGACAGCGTTCACGAGATTCACAGAACATTCCACTAGTCGAAGGTCAAATACAAAGATATCGATGAAAGTCGCGAATTGATAAATATATATCAATGAAGTACATATACATAATTATCTTTACACAAACTAAAAGAGTTCTTTTGTCAGTTTGTTTCTGATTTTTTGTTTGTTTTGTTCGTTTGTTTTTGTTTCTGTGATTTGTTTTTATTTTTCATTTTTGTTTGTCGGGGTTTTTAACGGTTTTTTTTTTCGTTGGAGTTAGTATCATAGAGTTACGTCGCTTCAAAGTCCGAGAATTTGATCGCGTTTCTGTGCGTGACGTATTCTCAGAACAGACGTATGTACATTGTTCATTCGACCAAAAAATGTTAAATTCTTTCTATGCTAGAATGTAACAAGAATGCGATTCTTGTTTAGATAATGCCACAAACCCTGGTATATCTTCAAGTAAAACGATAATTTATCCAGCTTTACATGAGGGACTTTACCAACCTGACTAGCTACTGGGCCGGTGGACAACTTTTATCAGTGTTACCTCCGTTTTATATTCCCCGTAATTTAAAATACAGAAGTAAATGAATCAGCCATTACATCCAAAACTTTGCACTTTGAGGTAGGGTAGTGATAATTATGAAGATTATAGGAATAATTATATATAATTGTACGTAAAACCGTAGGGCAACGGGAAAATGTCAACCGATTGAAATTCAAAATGTGAACTCTGTTATGGGGCTTTATCTTAAAATGATTAAACCAAAACGCAAAACACAAATAGAAAAAAGGGAAAATGAAAAAGACACAAAAAGGGAAAAGAAAAGGATTGATTGATTGATTTTTGTTTAACGTCACACCACGAATATTTCACGTATATGGTGACGGCATCTGCCTGATGCGGGGCATACAAATTTGGACCTTTGCAACGGACCCAACCAAAGCAGTGAGGGATCTTTAACGTGCCATGCATACAACGACACGTGGCCACGGTTTTTACTGTCTCATCCGAAAGACAGGACACCGGCATGACCAGAGCGGGACTCGAACCCCGGCCTCCCGATCAGGAGTCCAGCGCGATACCACTAGGCCATGCCGGCTTGAAAAGAAAAACTGAAAAAAAAACATTGAATAGATAAAATTAAAAAAAAAACCACACACAAAAAAATATAGGGAAGGAATAAAAATTTTAAAAAGGTAAAATAGAATCATAGCAGTACAATTTTATTCCAGCTCTCCTCTGCAACGATGACGAGATCAGATGCAATGACACTGTTTGCATACCAGCCACATCAACGGAAGAAGAAAAAGCAACATGTCAGAATAAAACCGATGACAGGAAACCATCTTGTCCGGATAATTGTAGCCGCTGTAAAGATGAATATTACAGATGCGCCCCGTCTGTCTTAGCGGATATACCACTGTCAGCAACATCCATAGATATCTCCGGGGAGACGCTGAATATTACTACTCTATGTCAAGATACTCGACCATATTTGCAAAATCTGAGCATAGCAGAGACCGGGATTGATCATGTAGGTTGCTTAGCACGAGATCCCGTTTTCGTTCATCTTAAAAGTCTAAATCTCTCAAACAATAAGATTCGATTCATTCCGGATTTAAACTCAACACTACCATCACTTAGGACACTAGTATTAGACAGAAATCCAATTTTTGAAATACAACACCTTGCAAAAGTTCAAATTTCACTCCAGTATGTGGACATCAATAAAATCCAATGGATTACGAACGAGAACTATAAAGTTGCGCCACTTTCATTTGAAACGAAACAGATCACTGCAAAGAGGGATCCTATGGGGTCAATTATTGCTTGTTATTACATAGCACTTGATCTTCGACATAATAGTATAACACGCTTCGATTCTTTTGGACATTGTACAATTTTGACGAGACTGGATCTAAGCTACAATAAGATCAAGATCATGGATTATGACTCCCTGAACGGTATGGCTGTTTTGAAATATCTTGATCTGAGCCACAATTACATGAAAACTATTGAGACAGTTTATTTTATCGGTATGACAAATTTATTGGAACTTGACCTTTCCTACAATAAACTTGAGAGCGTCGGTAAAAAAGCTTTCTTTGATCTTATAGAATTGAAAAAATTGTACCTTAATAATAATGTTTTAAGAGCATTACCGGGAACAGTGTTTATCAGTCTGACGAACCTAGTGGAACTTAATCTGCAAGAAAACAGACTGAAGGATTTGTCCTCTAAGACATTTCTAGAAACACGGAAGCTTCTACGACTAGATTTACACGATAACAACCTCACAAAGCTTCGCGAAGGCACTTTTATCAATCTCGGCAAGTTGGACTATTTAGACATCAGAGGCAATTCGATACAATCCTATGAAACCATCTTCAGTGGATTAGGGATTCTGCAATATCTCCTCGTTCATAGTTTCACCCTTTGTTGCGCACGCCCTACCAGTGTAGAAATCCAAAACTGCAAAGCACCAGCTGACATATTTTCTTCTTGTTCGAATCTGATCAATATAGGTTTCTTGAGTGTTTGCATCTGGTTCACTGGGGTGCTTTCTCTTCTTGGTAATGCTGCTGCACTTGTTTATAGAATTCGGGAAGGCACGTGGGTAAGAGAGATGCGAGACATTTTTGTCTCATGTCTTTGTATCTCGGACATGTTTATGGGGATTTACTTGTTCATCATTGCCTACACAGACGTTAGCTCCCGGGGAGAATATGGATATTATCATCAAATATGGACAGCAAGCAAACTGTGTAACATTGCAGGAGTCATCGTCACAGTTTCCAGTGAAGCCTCTACTTTTTTCATTCTTTGCATAACTATCGACCGATACGTCATTTTCCGCTACCCATTTTCTACCTTCCCTCACAAAAGAGCAATAGCGTACGTAACTTCCGTCCTTATTTGGATAATTGCTGCCGTTGTGGCAATTTTCCCGCTTATTTTTGGCGAATTTTTCGGAGACACATTTTACACAAGGTCCAGTGTATGTATATCATTGCCTCTTACGACGACAACTTTGAAATACAGTGGCTGGGAATACTCCGTTGGGGTTTTTATCGGATTGAATTTGTTTATCTACATTTTCATAGTTTTGGGACAGCTTTTTGTTTTCAAAGAAATTCGAAACTCCGGAATACAAACTGACCAAAAGCGGGCACGGGAAATCGCTGTTGCTAAATCGTTGTCAGCCGTTGTCATCAGCGACACATTATGTTGGTTACCCATCGCCATTGTAGGTAAGTTTCCATATTTGCGGAAAGTAAGACAAGGTTGGAAAATGTAGATTCATTTCAGATTCTATGATAATTGAATGTATTCAAACTTAAGATTATAAAAATAAAATGTCAAGTTATTTAAGTTGATGTAAATTTCCGTGAGGCTTTCATTGTCGCGGAGAAAAATGGTATTTGCGCGTTTTCTATGGGCAGAGAACTTAATTGAAAATTACAACCCTTTCATAAAATCCCAAACCTATATAATATTTTGATAGACATCCTCTTTAACTTGTCATTTTTAATTTTCATACAGTGAGTAAAGTGTCATTCAACATTGAAATATTTCTATTTTCCGTCAGCTATGTGTTTTGTGAAATTGTTTTAATTATTTGGCAGTAAAAAGTATAAATAAACTACTATAGAACACTCCTGATATATTACTGATGTCAATTTATGAGTATTTTGATAGTATTTAGGTACGAAACTATATACTACGATATCTAAATCGCGATACATAGACCATGATAAGATACATCGCGATACATAGGCAATGATACGATGCATAGCCAATGATACGATACATCGCGATACATAGGCAATGATACGATACATAGTGATACTTAGGCAGTGATACGATACATCGCGATATTTAGGCAATGATACGATATTTCGTGAAACAAAGCAAATGATACAATCGCGATATTTAGGCAGTGATATAATATATCGCGATACATAGCCAATGATACAATTGCGATACACAGGCAGTAATACAATATATCGCGATACAAAGGCAATGACACGATACATCGCGACACATAGGCAATAATACGATACACCGTCATACATAGCCAATGATACAATCGCAATACATAGGCAGTGGTACAATATATCGTGATACATAGACAATGAATACAATCGCGATACATAAGCAGTGATAAAATATATCGCAATATATAGGCAATGATACGATACATCGCGATACATAGGCAACGATACGGTACATAGCCAGTGATACGATACATCGCGATACATAGGCAATGATGCGATACATAGGCAATGATACAATACATAGTGATACTTAAGCAGTGAAACGATACATCGCGATATTTAGGTAATGATACGATATATCGTGATACAAAGCAAATAACACAATCGCGATATATAGGCAGTGATACAATATATCGCGATACAAAGGCAATGACACGATACATCGCGACACATAGGCAATAATACGATACATCGTGATACATAGAAAATGATACAATCGCAATACATAGGCAGTGATACAATAAATCGCGATACATAGGCAATGATACGATGCATTGCGATACATAGACAATAATACGATATACGATACAGGAAGAAGTTCAAACGATACTGAAATCCCTTTGTTTATAAAATTTATCACAATTCTTATGATATAATATATAAATGTTTCAAACAGAATCAATTATACAAAAACAAGCATCTAAATAGATAGTTAATGTAAAGATGATGGATAAATCCAAACCATAAGTCCAAAAATCATGAATCCAAAGGACATACAAAATAAGTGAAAATGAAAACCAAATTGAAAAGAAATATGTCTACTTGAAGAGCATATGTGAGCCCCCTTGATAGAGTGAGATCAGGTACCCGGGGAGAATGAGCATCATCCCCTGCTTGCTAACAACACCCGTCACATATACCCAATAGAAAGAGTCAAATCGTGTAAATTCCATTACATGTATATTTATATATGGAGAAGTCAGAGTAGGTAAACTTCTAGTATAGGAGATGTCAAATCTGTGTAAAATGATTGGTCCAGAATATCATTTAAAAGTCTGGATAACGAGATATGATATTGTGTAATAAGAGTCTCGTAACAACCGTAAGAACTTCCTCAGTAACGTTGTTAGTCTAAAATATATATGACCCTAGTTGAGGAGCTTATCTGAAAGTCGCTTAGCCCTCAGAACAAAGTCATTATAATTTGAACATGATCTAAAATAACGTATTACCTGAGACATGAATACGCCGTATGCGGGCGGTGATGGAATGTTGCTACTTATGAAAGGAAAGTTCGTAATAGCGAAATTGAATTCACCACGTCTGTCATAAAGTGAGGTGTTCAATTGACCGTCAAATCAGTCAAAATATGTTTTATGTTTTTGTGTCTTTCTGTATTTCATTTCTAGTATAAGTTATTATGTATGTTTTTCTCGAAAACTTTGGGTACTTCATGATTGATTGATTTTTGTTTAACGTCACACCACGAATATGTCACGTATATGGTGGCGGTATCTGCCTAATGCGGGGACTACAAATTTTGTTCTTTGCAACGGACCCACCCGAAGCAGTGAGGGACATTTAACGTGCCATGCATACCACAACACGGGGCCTCGGTTTTTACTGTCTCATCCGAAAGACAGAACACCGGCATGACCAGAGAGGGACTCGAACCCCGGCCTCCCGATCAGGAGACTATCGTGATACGTATCGTATCGTTGTTCTTACATCGTGATACGTATCGTATCTTTCTAGTATCGTGATACGTATCGTATCGCTGTTCAAGTATCGTGATACGTATCGTATCGTTGTTCTAGTATCGTGGTACGTATCGTAAGAAGTTGTATCGTAACATCTCTAATAGCATTATTATGCTGAGTGATCATATCAAGGGGTACAAATACCTTAGTAGAACGTAATTTCAAATTAATAATCGATTGCTACCTATAGCTACGTGCAATGTAGGAATCTCCGATCCCGTAATTTTAGGCAAAAAATTATCTCCTAATATTCATATTGAATTTTCATAGGATTCTTTGCCCTGAATGGATTCGACATCTCAAATGATATTTATGCCTGGATTATCGTCTTTGTCCTGCCCATCAACTCCGCAATAAATCCATTCCTATATACACTTTTGGCGATGCGGAGAAAAAAGGTAAGTGTACTGGATGCAAGGGGGTGAAAGTAAGTGCGTTGAATGTGGAGAACAACGGTAAGTGTGGAAATGTGGAGAAAACGGGAAAGTCGTCCGGATACAGAAAAATGGGGTGGGGTAGGTGTACTTGACGTGTCAAACACAGGCAACTCTCCTCCCTGATGCTGGAGAAACATGCAAGTATCCCGTATGCGGAAAGAGGGGTTAGTCTGCAGATGCGGTGCAAATATTTAAGTATATTGGATACGGAGAAAACGGGTAAGTCTTCCAGATGCAGATAAAGGTATTGTCTACCAGATACGGACATACGAGCAGTAGGCAAAAAACCGGAGTTTTAGCTCCCGGAGCATGTTTGTGAATGCGCTTCTCTGGATCCGGTTACATACGTAATAAGGGCAAAGCATAGTAGTGTCTTTTCCCATAGGGTCCCTTGTTAAATTACCAATCTACCAGCAAGATCTTTACAATTTCTACATCTTAACTTTATATAACCCATATATCGAAATCTTTTTCAGACCCCCCTATAAGAATTTTAACAGTTTACCATATGTGATCCACTTAATTTCGAGAAAATTTCGCTGGAAGGGGGTCACCCGCAAAAATTTTCCAAAATTCAAATGTTAAAACACCCCCTTTTTTAGGTTATAAAATCTTTACATTAGCAAAATGAGATTAGAATTCATGATTTTACAGCAGAATCAATGTTTATTAATAGATTGATCAAATAATTTAATACAATCATTATAGTCCTTTATACATTGAAATAGTAGATCAGCCAATCAGGCGTCTCGTTAATAACCAATTTTTTTGACCGTAATGATTGTCCCTCTTAGTTTGTTTTGGACAAGATGAAAGTAAACGTGAGGTTTCTATATAAAATACATAATTTGGTAAGTAACATAACGTGATTTAAATATTTTTGTTTGCGTGAAAATTGTTTACACAACAAAAAATGATTATTTCTCTTACACGATGGTGACACCTGTCTGGTGTATTGTCATATTTCTATTTATACAACTGAACCACCCAGAATATTGAGGGGTGGTATGCCATGAAATGTGGAATTTGGATAACCTTGTCTCTTCCGAAAGACAAATAAAAAGGCGGTAGCCGAAAATTCACCTATGAAATATTCCTTCCGTAGCGGAAATCAAACATTTTCAATTAAAAATCATTGCAACCCCGGACTTACTAAATTATCCTTACAATTCATGTCAATGGGAAACGCACAAAAATACCTAACAGACTGACTGGGGCTTAAATGATGTAACAATTACAACTTTTTGTTACATTATATTCGTGCAATCTGCGATAAAAATATAGATAAACAGACTTTCCAGTGTGATTTTAGTGGCGGAGCAAGCGTATCGCCAGGAGAATACCACCAATTTTTGATGACAAAATATCCTAATATTTATTCTGCATCAGGATTTTGTTTAGTTTTTTCAGAAACTGAAGTAAGAACTTTTGACTAGAAGATAATAACACACACGAAAGAACGAAATTAAAGAAATTTATCAAACTATACAGATTTATAAATGAACTTTCCATTTATTTCAGAAAAAGGCATCCTCGTCGAAAACTTCTAAAGGTAAGACTAAGATGAGTATTTCAATATCAAGATCATTTTAAGTTAACAGAAATCTAAATTTGTTGAAATCTCTAACATTGACTGAGTATTTCATTAAACACCATCTCGCCCACCACAATAAGGAGTTTCAATCTCATGCGTAATTGTCTTTAGGTCGATTCTTTGGTTCTTAACTTTACGTAAATTTGGTAATCAGTTTTCCCTTTCAATACATGTATTTATGACATGGGTGTCCACAGGTTTGGCAATGAGCATCACTAAAGCTACAAAAGTTGTCGAAATGCTCATAAAGTGCACTAAATAAATCACGCGTATATATACATGTACTATTCTACTTATTAACACCATTGGAATGATACTATTGTGAGTGGACTGTTAATTTCAGAGGATATCAGAAGCCCAGATTTCGGTTCCTCTGTACTGACCCGAAATATATACACTTAGTTCATGTAATAAAATAATAAACCTAACGAGAATTTTTCTCATGCATAGCTCTGTCCTTAGATTAGCTGTTTGACTCTTTACTTTTATGTCGATAAGGTTATTAGTTGACTTTCTTTAATACTTATACTTTGGGGTTTCAGCATATACGGCCTTGTACGTCACTGAACAGATTTTAGTTGTTTAAACGCGCATATGGTGCACAAAAGAATACAATTATATACATGTGTTTTCTATATTCAATTCATCGATGATTTATTTACTACTGGCTTCAAAAGTTTGGTATAAGTTGCTGTTTAGAATACTAGTGAGGGTTTCACTCGAAAAGTGTATACATGGATAATATTATAAATTTTACTTATTTTACCAACTGTGTTTTATACGACGATCATTTTTTAACCCCACCCCACCCCCTTTTTTATTAATAACTAGATTTATACCTAGTGTTCAAAATCGTTGACGTTTGTTGACCTTTCTGCACAGTCTTTGTCCATGCTCATTTCATTGAGCAGTGTTTATTGTGTCTATATGTCAGAAATGTGTCATGTGTATATTATTAGTTATACAGCTTCACCTCGCCCAATACAACTTTTTCTTGCATGAGGAATTTATCCCACCCATGACCTTTTTGGACTCTGTATTTCATGAATCCTATGCTTTCGGTATCTATCCTTTAAAACTGTATTTTAACTATCCATTTGTTATCGTGCTTTTGCGCTTCTTGAAATTTTCTACCAGATTAGTATATGAAAAATCTTATTTATGCAGATTCTATTCACAGCAGTATTAAAACTAATTCAAACACTTGAATTTATTTTTTTTTTATTTATGTGTGTGTGTGTGTGTGTGTGTGTGTGTGTGTGTGTGTGTGTGTGTGTGTGTGTGTGTGTTATTTGTCCTCGGGGCAAAATCGTCTCGCCATGTTTGTTTTGGTTCTTGTCTGATAATAAAGAGTGACGTCACGATATAGAGATACCACAAAAGAGGTATATCAAAATAACACACGGTCGTTGGATATTGATGGGTAGACCAATACAATATAATATTTGGCTCTTCTCAGCCAATCAGATCCCAAGAAGTTTGCCAGAGGTTGAATAATATGCGCATCCACAACGGATGTGGCTAGCCAAGCAAAAGATGATTAATCCTCCGGGCACTTGATCTAGACTGTGATAACAAGAGCTCTTCGAAAGCCCGCCACTCTGTTGTGAAAGTCGCAGTGTCCTGACACAACACATATAATTATCTCCGTATTTTCTTTTTTTCACCCATAGATCCGTCTACAGAGCGCTTGCACATTGTAGAGATTCGACCATTAACTGTACCATCATGTGGTCTATCTCTGGACACCGTTGCGGGCTGCATGATTATTTTGACCGAACCAGATATTGAAGACAAAACAGGTAAGCCCGAATATCTCGAATATCTCATTTGTTTACTGCTCCTTGGATTTCTATTCGATCTTTTTTGTTTCTCTTCAATCAACAAAGTAGAACCTAACTGGGAGGCGGGACGACCGTTAGAGGGACGTAAGCTTTTGATGACTGTTAGAAATGAGGTGACATTTTTAGAATTTAGGATTCCAAAATGTGACGTTGTAAAGAAAGAGGTTTCCATTTGATGGAGAAACATTTGCAAAGGAAAGGGGTTCTGTGTTCACATATCCGTAAAATTAGCATACCAAATGGGTCTGAATATTTGAATATCTCCCTCTGTATTTTGATTCTCTAATAAAGTATAGAGAAAAGAATCAAGTGCTCTTCGATAATTTCTTTTTTCAGATGTTGATGTCATTTTCTCAGACAGTGATGGGTGGTCAGCGCGTGCAGATGACGTTAAAATTCTTTATCAGGTAAATAAGCAGATCAAGATTTCAATAAATGGATGACGTATGTCTATTTTTGTAAGAATTTGAAGGAATTGATTGATTGATTGATTGATTTTTGTTTAACGTCACACCACAAATATTTCACTTTTATGGTGACGGCATCTGCCTCATGCGGGACATACAAATTTGGACCTTTGCAACTGACCCCACCCGAAGCAATGAGGGATCTTAAACGTGCCATGCATACCACGACACGGGACCTCTGTTTTTACTGTCTCATCCGAAAGACAGGACACCGGCATGACCAGAGCGGGAATCGAACCCCGGCCTCCCGATTAGGAGTCCATCGCGAAACCACTAGGCCACGCTGGCTTCGAAAAGAAAGAAAAAAAGAAAACTCCAATATACAAGTGTTTTTCAAAATCTTTACAGTAAATCTAAATTCTCGGAGGTTTAAATCGTTGTTGAGGTCCATTGTTGCCAAGACGTTTCAAAACGTTCACTATCGTGAAGATGCCTATAATACCCCATTTTTATATAAATGTTAACGTCGCATTTAAGTCAAACACTTTTTGATAATCAAAACATAAAAATAAATGTATTTTTAACTTAATTCACCGTCATTTCCAAGACGTTCATGCGCGACCCACACACCACCTTTCCTCTTCGAAAACGAGATACCACTTGCAGATAATGTGGGTATTGTGTGTGAAAATGTATGAAATAACGGGCGTCTTGTTTCGCTGGAGAAGTTACAATGCTAAAATATTTTTATGTCATATATATATATTGAAGTTTTAAAATATACGTATACATATATATTGTGGTACATTGTTGTTAGTTCCATAATCATGTGACACCAGTTATCTTCGTATTGTACATAAACATATATATTTAGTATATTTTCTGCAGCTGAAATAAACATAAATATATGACTGTGTATTTGATTTACGACTGTGTGTTTGATTGCTTTATTGTTGTTTTACTGAAGTATTTAATCTACAGTACCACTAGTACCCGTGCATTCTATTTCAGATCATTCGCTGCTCAGTACCTGCCTACAAGACTGCCGTGCAGGATTCTGTCATGGTCAAAGTCCATGTTGTCGTCAAAAAGACCAAAGAACAGACACCTCCTGTTAACATCCGTTATATCCAGTCACCCAATGAATTAAGATTGTAAATGATAACTATCTCCTTCCCTTCACGAATTTAGACCAGGGATATGTTTCGGTACCTGGATGGTGGCGTTTGAGCCTGTCGTCTTTTTCTATAGAATGCATCGGTCCAGAACGTCTTGTGCAGGCTTGATTTTTATTGACCCAAAATAGCGGCGTTGTTGATGAAATCAAATGTAGTCTTTCTGCGTACAAAAATATTGTATATTTGTAAACGTAAAAATATTGTTGGGCATCTTGATGCTGTTTAATCCAGAGGGTTTTTTTTGTTTGTTTGTTTTGGGTTTTTATTATTATATGCCCGTCTTAAGACGGGACGTATTATGTTATGGCGTTGTCCGTCCAGCGTCCGGCGTCCGGTATATGCTTGTCCAGGCTATTACTTCTTTCCCTGTGCATGGATTTCAATAATATTTCACAGAATTGTTACTTAGGACCAAAGGGTGTGTTGTGACATGACCCAAGGTCATAGGGCAAAGGTCAAGGTCACACAATGCGAAGTCATTAAAACATTGTTCGGGCTATTATTTCTTCCCCCGTGCATGAATTTCAATAATATTTCACAGAATTATTACTTAGGACCCATGGATGTGTTATGACCTTGACCTAAGGTCATAGGTTAAAGGTCAAGGTCGCAACATGCAAAGTTAGTAAAACCTTGTCCAGGCCATTTCTTATTACTCTGTGCATGGATTTCAATAGTATTTCACAGAATTGTTACTTAGGACCCAAGAATGTATCATGATCTTGACCCAAGGTCATAGGTCAAAGGTCAAGATCACAACATGCAAAGTGAATAAAACCTTGCTCGGGCCATAACTTTTTCCCTTGTGAAGGGATTTCAATAATATTTTACAGAATTGTTACATTTTACCCAAGGTCAGAGGTCAGAGGTCAATGTCACCACATGCAAAGTGAGTAAAACCATGTTTGGGGCATAACTCCTTCCCCTGTGGAAGAATTTCAATTATATCTCACAGAATTGTTACTTAGGACTCAAGGGTGTGTTATATCCTTGACCGTCAAAGGTCAAGGTCACAACATGCAAAGTGAATTAAACCTTGTTCGGGCCATAACTTCTTGCCCTGTGCATGGATTTCAAAAATATTTCACAGAATTGTTACTTAGGACCCAATAGTGTGACATGACCTTGACCCAAGGTCATAGGTCAAAGGTCAAGTTTACAACATGCAAAGTGAACAAAACCTGGTTACTATGATAAGATGCTATGGAGATTCTATGTAACGCGATAACTTAAGTAAACGTCAATTGTTTTCATTAAACGTATACAGAATGCTTATATATTGTAGGGGAAGCCACTTTTCAGTTTTGAGCAAATTCCATTTTGTTCTTACAGAGTTATGGGACTTGGATCCCTCTGTTTGGATTTCAATATTTCATAAAAGTATTACCAAAGAGACCCATGTTTGGGGGTAATAAAACCATACGTTCACATTGATCCCGTCCAAAGTAAGCGACAGGCGTATTAAGCCACGTTAGGCGTTGCTCTTGTTATTTATTTATTTTTTGTTGTTGTTGTTGCTGTTGTTGTTGTTGTCGTCAGATAGAATTTACTTAATTAATCAAACTGATTGACTATTGTCGTATCAAATGACCGCCCTAAGTCGGTAACGTACATGTAACTGCACTATAATCGAATATTTTTGTGATGTCCATATGTCTTTTCATATCATTACACTATATACTGTATATTTCCATGGTGACTTCTGTCATACCGTTGAGTCAGACTGAGTAACTTTTCTTTCTTCCCATACATGGAAGATGATTACAACAACACAAAAAGTTTACTAAGAAAAACTGTCACGTATTTGTTTACAGTTTGTAGTGTTGTACAGTTCTGTTTTGTGTCATCTGGATATTTAGACATCTATGACGCGTGTTGCAGGCCAAATAGGAGATGTTTACTTCTCCAGGGCACCTGTTCACGCCCCTGTAGTTCAGGGGTCAAATGTACACTGACTTTGGTGTAATGATGTGATTGTTGCAGGCACCTTCGTATTTGGCTTTATCAGCATCAGTAGACGGTTGTTATTGCCCAACAGGAGATAGTCACTTCTTAGAATTGTTGATAAGATATTTAATGACATTATAACTTGTAGCA
The DNA here is from genome assembly GCA_035048485.1 of Pteria penguin. NCBI lineage: Eukaryota > Metazoa > Mollusca > Bivalvia > Pterioida > Pteriidae > Pteria > Pteria penguin. The sequence continues at coordinate 16,217,733 of CM068593.1, read as the reverse complement.
CTGAAGTGATTTATGAGAAATACAGAAGTAAAGTTGTAATGTTCATGTGTATATGTATAGTAATTGAGCAATGTTGTATTACTTCTAACACATTGAATATCAAGTTTTATTTGTAAAGATACAAATGCTTGTACAAGTTTTGTTGTTCTGTACGCAGCTGGCATTGCCATTTAATCGTTGAACTACCCAGGGGTGCTCATAAATTACAATACATTGGCGGATCCAGGGGACAGTTTCACTTAAGGTCGTAAGCCCAAACGTAAACCTAGACGTAAACTTTGCGACTAAATTTACGTGTACGTCAATTGAATTTTTCTTAAAGTTTATGTTCATACCTAATTACAGTGGTAAACGTTGTAAGAGGTGTGCGTTACGTTTGGAACTCTTTAGGGAGGAGACAAATATGAATGTTTACGTCTACGTCTACGTTTGGGTTTACGACCTTTAGTGAAACTCAGCCCAAAGGAGGATGGAGTTACAGGATTTGTGTCCCTTCCCCACTTTTTATTGAAAAATTACCAAAAATATTATTTTGACTCTTTATCAAGGTGCAACCCCTTCCTTTTCAGAATTTTGAACACCAGACGATGGAAACCCTCCCTTTCGAAAATTTCTGGATCTGCCCCTCTCAGTATGCTTAATGATGCGGATATCTCATTATAAGTTCTTAAAATACATTACATAATATTTACAATGCTAGTCTAATTCCTTCGATGAACCATGCTAAACAGACTCGGTTCATCAGCCCATGATCTTGGGTCATGGAAGTAGTACCCGGCGTATGGCAAATCACATGCGTAATAATATAAAAAGTGGCGGGGCTTACTTAATTAAATATAAGAATTGTAATAACGAAATTAATGCATATGTTAATTTTGAGCAATTAAAGAAATTACCTGGACAGATAGAGTATTTTTAGCAGTCTAGACACGCACTATATTGCGTGGCTGAAGTACTTTTCCACTTCAGGAAAAATTCGGTCCTTGCCGGTTTGATAACGGGGAATTTGATATTTTGTTTTCAAAAAAGAACTTTTAAAATGCATAGTAGATATAAGGAATGACAGTCTTTTTTTTTCTAGGTTCAAGGGGAATGAACTTGGGTGAGAAAGAAACAAATCATTCGAGAACCGCTTTGCGGTTCACGTGATTTGTTTGTTTCTCACCCAAGTTCATTCCCCATGAACCTAGAAAAAAAGACAGTCATACATGTACTTGTATTTTTGAGATGAAAATGTCTCATTAGTGTAACTGTACAAACATACTCAGACAGTGATGTCATGACTGTAGATGGTTGGTTGGTTGATTGGTGTTTACGTCGCTTTCAACAATTTTTATACGCACGTCATAAGACGGGATGTATTATTTTATGGCGTTGTCTGTTCGTTCGTGCGTCCGTCCGTCCTGGGTCATGTTTTCCGGACTTTTTTCTGCAGTCTCGCAAGATATTGGAATAAAACTTGGTATATAACTTTATATCAACGAGGGTCAGTACAAGTTCGCATTTGGATGTGATTGCTTTGGTTTTGCGAGAGTTGCGGCCCTTAAAGGATTTTACAGTTTTCCGGACATTTTTAGTATATAACTTTATATCAACAAGGGCCAGTACCAGTTCGCATTTGGGCACGATTGCTTTGTTTCTTCCAGAGTTATGGCCCTTGAACTTGGAAATTTTCAAGGATTTTACAGTTTTCCGGACTTTTTTCTGCAGTCTTTAAAGCTATTGGATTAAAACTTAGTATATAACGTTATGTCAGTGAGGGTCAGTGCCAGTTCGCATTTGGGTATGATTGTTTTGGTTTTGCCAGAGTTATGGCCCTTGAACTTAGAAATTTTCAAGGATTTTACAGTTTTCCAGACTTTTTTCTGCAGTCTTTAAAGGTATTGGATTAAAACTTTGTATATATAACTTTATACCAATGAGGGTCAGTGCCAGTTCGCATTTGGGTGTGATTGCTTGGTTTTGCCAGAGTTATGGCCCTTGAACTAAGAAAGTTTCAAAGATTTTACAGGTTTCCGGACTTTTTTGCAGTCTTTAAAGGTATTGGATTAAAACTGTCATTATAGGTGATAGGACATTGATAGCATGGCATATCATTTATTCTGTCGTATAGCAATCATTGTATGTATACTTTTGATTCTGTAACAACCTAATCATTTTGACAGACAGTCATAAGGAAATTATATCTATTCGTAAATATCCATTTTTATCTCTGTAAATCGGAGGCGAACAAAACCTTGTTGATAAATTATAACGCTTGATCCACGTTACATTCACATCTCGTGTGTGTTTCGTTTCAAAACCGCTTATGACAAAATGTGTACAATGGTCATTAAGTATATGAAAATTAAATAATAATTTTTATTGGTGATGATGATGATGATGATGATTATGATGATGATGATGATGATGATGATGATGATGATGATGAAAACAGCAACAAACAGAGAAAACACAAATAAACAAGCCAAAACACAAACTCGCTACAGATGTGTCTATATGTGTTTCAAAGTGTTATGAGTACAATAGCAAACTTTAGAGCAATGATTAGTGCTAGCTATCAGATACCGGAGTAAGGATGATGTCAGAGTAGACCCCCTGACCACCGGCATTCATACAGTCCGATCCTCCTACTAGCCTTCTATACAGACAGTAACAAGAGCGTACATGCATGAAACAATTTAACCAATAGCCACTATTATATGTACCATAAAACAACATGGCAAAATTGATTTTTTAAATACAGTTTTGATAATAAATATAGAACATATATACCTTTTAATTTTGTGCACCAGATGCGCATTTCAACAACTTATATCTCTTCAGTAATGCTCATGGCCGAATGGTTGAGATTTTCATATTATATTAATATTTGAAGAGCAGTATAGAAACCAAAATTACCGAAAAAGTGGACCAAAGTATCAATCTAAGGACAAAGCTATGCATGAGTGAGATACTCCTTAGTTTTAGAATGATTTACATAATTTCATGACGGAAAATTTTAAGTATATATTTCAAGTCAGTACAAAAGCACTGAAAAGTAGACCGTCAGTACAAAAGCACTGAAAACTAGACTTATGATGCCCTCTGGGACTATCAGTCCACCAGCAGTGACATCGGCCTATAGTACTGGTTTTAGCCGCAAGTAGTGGCCCTAAATGAATGATCATAGGTCATTCATTTAGGGCCACTATTTGCGGCTAGTACAGGTTATAATAAATATAGAACTTATACACCTTTTAATTTGGTGTACTAAACGAGATTTTGATCATTATTTGCCATTTTGAAATTCTGAGTATTGAATAGTTCTCTGAAGTTAAGTTACTAGTATGGCTTTCATCAACTACAGGTTTTTTCGAACGATTTGAACAGTCCATGCCGCGTGTCGTTTTGGCGGCCATTTTGAACATCCATTAAATTCAAATTGGCCATGTAACTTCAGTGTGTGTCCTATCATTAATTTAAGATGCAATATCATAAGAAGAAATAGTAACAAGAACTAAACTTCTACAAACGGAAGATATTGCTCCGGAATGTTTGCGTCCGTTAACGTTTTGGACAATATATTTACCTCCATTTCATCGTTCGGTGAAATTTCCGGTCTCTTTCTATCCACGAAAACCGAAAAATATGCCTCCGAAGAAAAATGAACCAAGTAAAAAAACACAGGAAAAGAAGAAAGAAAAAGTCATAGAAGTATGAATAAATCTTTACGTACCTGTCAAATGAATGAAACATCACACGCTTCACAATTTGTTGGAATTTCCTCTGATAATAATATGGTCACGTTTATCCAATCGTATCTTAGTCAAGTCGATTTTAATGGTTATTAGCTCAATTAAATTTAGTTGACAATAAAATCTTGTTACAAAAATGACAATGCTAATATTTATTGTTAACTGTCTGACATTACTGTCTTTAAGAAATACAAATAGACCTCATTTCTTAATCTCTTTTGAGATTCTTGCACATGGCCATGCCATTTATTATGCTGTAGTTTACTAATGTCACTCGCCAGATCTCTTTTCAGTCCCTCTTTAAAAATGTATGTTATGGGGTTTTTTTGTGATTTGACACCCTAAGGTATCGATCACTGATCAAAAACACTGTACAAACCTTTGTTTCCTACAGAATGCAGATCACAGATAATATCGTGACTTATTTTCCTTCATACTCATGTAAAATTTTCCATCATATACCCCCTACAACAGTGATAAATGTCAAGGTTAAATCAACAACACAAATCCTCGTCTTGATCACGGCCACGTTTCAAAACTTAACACGTGAGCATTCTCGAAGTCAGCGTGATATCACACTAAGATCTAAATGAAAATGATCCCTGAAACATTCCGAGGATCACCTGGGTGATAAACTTCGTGCTTATCATAGATCGTAATGCAACCTTCCTGTATTGTATTTTGAGCACAAGAGCTAAATGAGTCTTAAAACTTCTGAAATTCTTTGTGGAATCTCACGACGATTGACTCCCTTCCTTCTTCAACTTTTATATGACAGCAGTTTGCAAAAATGAGATTTCAAAATATCAGATTCTTCATAGAAAGTGATAAAAATCCTGAGACCAATCCTCCAACAAATATGATGCAAATTTGGTCATGTGAGCTGTCCGACTTCAAGAATTCATAATTAATAATTATAGTCTGTTTTCAAAGGGCGGGAACTTCAAACTGTATTACAGTAAAGCCTATTTTTTGTTAGTTTTATTCCAGGATTTTTATAACACTAATGGAAGTAAATAATATTTGTGCTAAGAATAGTACTACGGATTCAATAATGGTTTTGTATATTTAATCTTCCTGTTCAATCATGAATGAATTTTAAAAACACCATAACTATGACTAGTTCTGTCCTGATAAAAACATAGTCACGATCGCAGTAAGGGTTTAAATTGTTGTTGTTCAAAGTTTATACACAGAATAAAGAACTTTTCAGTGTTAAACATGAAAGAAGTATGTGATACATTGAATTTTGTTCTATCAAATTGCACTGGTCTAAATTCTGTGTAATGCATCAAGCAGATGCCATGACCAAATAAGTACAATTATGAGTTTTAAACATAAGATGAAGTTATATGTACATGTATGAATGATTGAGTAAATGAAAATTAAATGTATTAAATAATGTGTAGATTCTGATAAAAGTATGAAGTCCCATACACATGTAATTTTGTTCTTTCTCCCAGAATCAATACAATTTACAAACAGTATACATACTGTAATAAAATACATATGGATCGCGATAGAGTGTTCTTCTTATTGACCGGATTGCTTCCGGTCTATGAATTGGCGAAAACCGTCTGTCCGTACGGCGTCAACATTTTGCGTTTAGCTTGGTTTCTCTCATACCCTAAAGGGTACTTATGTCAAAGTTGGTAGGTTTGCAGATACTTGAATGTTCTATCCAACCAATACAAAAATTTAGTGACCTTGACCTTGACTTTACGCTTCAGTGAACACAAAGTTTTTTGCCTTTAGGGTGACCACTTGCATTCATGTATTGTTAATGTTAATGCAAAGCAATTCTGGTCTATAAATTGGCAAAATCAGTCCGTCCGTCTGTTGTCAACTTTTTGCGTTAAGCCTTCGCAATCCAATCATACTGTCGTTGACGGTTTCTTGTTATTACTAGTATACATGTACATATTCAAGTAATAATTCTTTATAAATAAAACTATTATTAAAAATATTTCAAAAAATGTTCTTTGAATTTAGTTGTGAATACCGGTGTATGTATGTTAATTGCATTACTGCTTTTAGGACAAAACTTTTGGACTAAAAAACAAGAAGGGTGCAAAGCAACAACAGTACATAAAAAATGTCACAAACCAAGTCAAATTTGGAAACCAGAAGTCTTCAAAGGTAAGGTAACTTAAAGGAATGTACACATGTAACGATTTCTTGATACATTGTACCTGTATAATATATCGTGACACAGTGACCATGGTACAGGTAGATGCTCAAACGATGCAACAATGATACTGCAGTCTCTTTCTTTAAAAATATCAATAACTACTTTTATTATGTATGCGTGGTTGCGCCACTATGTTGAAGAGGTTTGTTACCTCCTGCTTTTATGTCGCGATATAACTGAAAAATTGTTGAAAGCGACGTAAAACACCAATCCACCACCACCACCATCAAAAACTTCGTCAGTTTATACTATAAAGAATCTAGGATAATTATATTCTAATTCTATTTTATTTATTTATTTTAAATTAATTAGATTATGTATTTATTTCTTTTTTATTCATAGGGGCAGGCTTGGTGTAGTGGTTAAGCGCTTGGCTTGCGGCGCCGACGATCCGGGTTCGATTCCCGGGTTGCGCCACTATGTTTAAGAGGTTGGTTACCTCCTGCTTCCATGTCGCAATATAACTAAAAAATTGTTGAAAGCGACGTAAAACACCAATCCATCACCACCACCATCAAAAACTTCATCAGTTTATACTATAAAGAATCTAGGATAATTATATTCTAATTCTATTTTATTTATTTATTTTAAATTAATTAGATTATGTATTTATTTCTTTTTTATTTATAGGGGCAGGCTTGGTGTAGTGGTTAAGCGCTTGGCTTACAGCGCCGACGATCCGGGTTCGATTCCCGGGTTGCGCCACTATGTTTAAGAGGTTGGTAACCTCCTGCTTCCATGTCGCGATATAACTGAAATATTGTTGAAAGCGACGTAAAACACCAATCAACCAACCAACTTATTTATTTTTGATTAATAATGTATTTATTCTTATTTATATATTTATAATGGGGTTTTTTTTTGATTTTGCTATTTTTCATAATATATGAATACCATGATTATCATCATTATTTTTATTAATTTTATTATTATTATTATCGTTATTATTATTATTATTATTATTATTATTATTATCCTAGAATAAGAATAAATTTCAATATATTCGGAAATTTCATTATGTTCGGAAATTGTATTCAAAATTTTGAAAATTCATCCCTTAACTCGTAAGCTTTTTATTTAACTCTAAATAATTAACTACATGCACACAGTAATATATTTTTATATTTAGATATACAATGTATATATCGATTCTCCTTCAAATCCTTCTCTATGTACATGTTAATGTAAGTTTTAAGTTGTAAGCAAGCGAATGTGGCTGTCAAGCATGCTCACGCGGCAGTCAAGCGCGTGAACTCAGCAATCAAGCGCGTTAAGGTGGTCTGGAAATTAAGTTCACGAGGAAATCTGCGTTAACGCAAAAACGTGTGCTCAGCATTCCCGACGCACGAGGAAAGCAAACTTCACGTTAACGCAACGTTAACAAAATGTTACATTAGGACTGCACCTCACTGTATGTTTGTAAAGACAAACCTATAATTCAGATCACATATAAACAAACAAACTGGCAAAATTTAATCCAAGCTTTAGAACCAGGTTGTGTATTTTCTATGTTTTAATTATAAACTAAGGAGAAATTATAATTGCAGATTGTTTTTGATTGTTTAAACTTTCAGGACATATGCTGCTACAATGCACTGACTTGTACCAGCTGATTCATTAATCAAATATCTAAGTTTAAGGAATGTAAGAAATTGTTGCCTTACTTACATGCACCCACAGTATGATCTCAAAATAAGGTAAAATTTTTAGACTTTTACCAAACATGAACATAGGTAATCTAAAGTGGTGCTGTAGCTCTTGACAGAATTCAAGGAGATAAAATAATTAATGGATGAATTGTTGTCTATTGCTTTCAGATGGCAGAGCTTCAGAAGCAACAGGAAGCGAAAAAGTCAGCAAAGAAAAAAGAGACTGATGAATTAAACACTTTGTTTCGACCTGTTCAAACTGTTTCAAAAGGTATAGTTCTTAAATAACATTCAAAGAGGAAAAAAAAAAATTTTTTTTGGTGAGAAAACTCTGTATTCAAAAACAACAAGCTTTTAAAAATTTTTATTTGACTTTGAAAACTTGACTCTGAAATTTTTAACGAGATGGGACGAATGTCTGGGGAGCTAAAGTCACAGCTGGTTGTGTAGACAAAAACTTAAACCTTAGCCATAGCTTTCAAACCAGAAGAGTTAAGGCTTTCATATTTAAGATGTATATTCCTTATGACAAGGTCCTTCACATGGTATTATAATTTTTGACTGGATTGCAAAGCAATTCCAGTCTATGAATTGGCGAAATCTGTCTGTCCGTCCGTCCACACTGCGTCAACATTTTGCGACCTTGACTTCACGCTTCAGTGAACACACATTTTTTTTGCCTTTAGGGTGACCACTTGCATACATGTATTGTTAATGTTAATGCAAAGCAATTCCGGTCTATAAATTGACAAAATCCGTCCGTCTGTCTGGCCACCTGTCCGTCTGTCTATCCATCCGTCTGTCCGTCCAGCGTCAACATTTTGCGTTTAGCATTTGCAATTCGGTCATACCATCCTTGACGGTTTCTTGTTGATCATTCATTTATTCTGTAGTTAAGTTAGAGTCAATCTTATTAAAACGCGACTTGTATTTCGCTCTCTACGATACTCTCCATATACAAGATCTTACAACTGCCGATTCGAGGTCGTCTCAGGATGACCTTTCAGAACAGCCAATCAGAATTGGAGTTAGAGATCTTTCGGTGTTATATTACATACAAACAATACCGAAAGATCTCTAACTCAAATTCTGATTGGCTGTACTGAAAGGTCATCCTGAGATGACCTCGAATCGGCAGTTGTAAGATCTTGTACATGGAGAGTAGCGTAGAGGAACGAAGTACAAGTCGCGTTTCAATAAGATTGAGTTAGAGTGTGTCTACCATAAACTTCTTTAGTCATGAAAGATCCCTTTGGAATTTAACATCAAAAGGTTATTTGTTAGGGTAATCAGAGCCCTTCAAGATGTCAAGAAACGGAATGATAGTATTCTTAAATCTGAAAGCTTTCACAGAGGCTTTTAGACATGAATTCTCAAACATTTTAAAAAGAGAACAACCTTGCTAAATGTCAAACTTGGACAAGCATTGTATTCTCCTTGTACTGAGTAGACTGTGAAATTTGTAAGCTTTTATGGAGAATGTAAACCATGAAAAAAATTGAATATTTAAGAAAAAAATAAAATAATAAGAATGTAAATATTTCTACAAGAGGTGATGTATTTTTAGAGTTGTGAATACATGGCAACATTTTATTTGATAGCAAACTCGTAGAGAAAAGAACATGTACATTTTTATTATCTGTTTGTTTCCCTGTTTTCTACAAGCATTCTTTATCACGTAAATGTTTGCACCAGTCGTTAATGATCGATTGATTAAATATTCTTTTATGTCACACCACGAATATTTCACGTATATGGTGATGGCATCTACCTGACACATTGCATAGAAATTTGACCATTGTAACGGACCCACCCCGAAGCAGTGAGGGATCTTTTACATGCAACGCCTACCGTGACACGGGACCTCGGTTTTTACTGTTTCATCCGAAAGACAGAACATCGGTGCACCCAGGGCGGGAGTCAAACCCAGGACCTCTTTGTCATGAGTCAAGCACCTTATCCACTAGGCCACATCGACTTCAGTCGTTAATCGGTTAATGTACATGTAATAGCTGACAAAAATAAACATGAACATGTCTTTCGGATGAGACAGTAAAACAGAGGTCTAGTGTCATGATAGGTGTGTCACGTAAAAGATCCCTCACTGCTTTAGGTGCTAGGTACAAATTTTTATGCAATGCATCTGGCAGATGCCATTGCTATATATGTGAAATAATCGGGTAATGTCGTAAACGATAATCCATCAATCAATTATTTGTGATAAGTTTTCATAACTTTGCAGGAGCTGACCCCAAATCTGTGTTGTGTGCATTTTTTAAACAAGGACAATGTAGCAAGGGAGCTAAATGTAAATTTTCACACGACTTGAACATCGATCGCAAATCAGAGAAAATCAACATGTACGAAGATAGTAGAGACAAAAGTGAAGGTAAGATTTGATCATCATATCACTTCATTTGAAACTGGAGCTATCAGTATTGATGATCCATCTTTTTATTGATATACCATAACATCAGGGATTTCAATAAGATCTGGCAACCGCAAAATGCTGGCGATTCAAATGATGGAAATCCCTGGTTCAAATTTCCTCTGATCTCCAATTTACTGCTCACATTCGCACATAAGACACTCAAAATGATACACCTCAAATTTCTAAGTAACCTCCTCAAATAATTCTTATTGAAAACCCTGATAACATGATCAATTATATGATAAAATATAAAAAGGCTTGTTGAGAACATAAACATTATGATGTATCCATCTATATAATGTAAAATATGATGTTGATTTGTATAACGTGACTGTAGCACTAACAACTATGTACCATGGTAATGACGAAAACACCAAGTACTCATCATTCTGTCTCAATGCTAAAAGATTTGATATCTGACCTTGATTTGATATTTATTGTTATAAGAAACAATGGAGGACTGGGATGAGAATCAGTTACGGGAGGTTGTCAACAAGAAACATGGAGAGAAAGAAAAAGCAATGCCCCCTACAACCATCGTAAGTATCCATGGTAACTGCAGCTTTCACAGCTGATTGGGCCTTACTTTCCCAGAGGCCTTAGCATTTAATGAAACTCACTGTATCCTCTCGTCTCTATTGTGCCAGGGTTTAAGTCCTAGTCAAAAAGGTCAAGGCAATCAAGAAGGTCAAGGTAAGAAGTTAAGGCAGTCAAAGAGATGTGCCAATGTACAGTACAGACAATGTACAGTAAAGACAAGGTATTTTTGAGAAATTGTACAAAACTCATTGAGGAAAACACCCATAATCACAGTGGGAATCCAGGTGGAAATTTACCTGTGCTTATTAACACCTTTGGGAAAACACAGTGTATTGTGTAATTCTTGAAGTTACACTAAGATGTGGTCCAATGTAACAGGAGGAAAAACTACAGAACACCTGGACTGTAATGTAGAAGTTTGTTAGGTGTGGTTTTCTCTAGGTGCATCTGGTTTCTTTACCAGTAAATTGTAAACATCAGACATGGCAAAAGTGGTGAAATAATCCTGGTGTGGTGTAATACAATAATAGAATAAACAAAAGCCCAGGCATTTAGGTACATCTGTAGAGAGGAGGGGGAAGTTTTATGCTGAACCTTAATATTAAGAGCCTGTCAATGCTGGGTAATGCCACCACACAGTTTAAAACTATCCAAATATTGACATCATACTGAAAATCCTGGCAGAACTTTCAGTTAGTCGTGGACAAGATTCCTTACATCATGTATTACCCAAATTTGCATACATGTATTGCATTCCTTATCATTTTCACAATTTCAGGTATTGATAGGGTCGCAACAGTCAGATAATTGAATGCTTTGTTATTTTCAGATCTGTAAATATTTCCTGGAAGCAGTAGAGAACAATAAGTACGGATGGTTCTGGGAGTGTCCGAATGGAGGTAACAAGTGCCACTATAGACATGCCTTACCGCAGGGATTTGTATTAAAGAAAGATCAAAAGAAGGTAGAAAAAGGAGAAACAATTACCATAGAAGAGCTAATAGAGAAAGAGGTAGGTGAAGAATGTTGATGCATAGTGCTGGCATTGAATGGTAAATTTAATAAATCATTACAACTCTAGGTATAGAAGCATACCTCTCTTAAGTATAATGCTGTTCAGCATATGGTGCTTATGTTTGTTTTAAAGATTGTAAAATATTCCTATAACGATTTCAATTGTTTGACATCGTTTGAGTTCATGTACAGTTTGATTAGATTTATTTGGAATAATCAAAAGTGTTTCTATGTCAAAAAAAGAAAGTGTTTTCTCTGTAAAAAAACAAAAAATAAAAAGAATTTATGGGTCTATCAGTTGATGCCTTTTCACATCATGTTTAGCACCTGGGGTGGCTGTGGATGAGGTGCTCAGCTTGTGATCAAGAGGTCTCGGGCTTGACTCCTGCTTTATACGCTCCAGTTTCCTGTCTTTCGGATTAGACGGTGAAAACCAAGATCCCATGTCACTGCTTCAGAAGTGTTGTTTGCAAAGGTATAAATTTCTGTGCATTACTTCATGGAGATGCCATCACTATATATGTGAAATAATGGTGCAGTAATGTAAAACAGTGATCAATCAATTAATCACCTCAACAGCACAATATGACAGGCAGACATGGTTAATGTAACAACAACCAGAATGCTTGTATATTATATAACTACATAGGAGATTTATGATGATTGTAGTGCTCTTGTTTCATGTTTAGTGTAATTTTCAGAGAGCAGCTCTTACAGCAGTGGGCACTAAAGTTACGTTAGAATCATTTTTGAAGTGGAAAGAACGTAAGGTGAGTAATAAAGTCATTTAAAGTTTTTATGCACCCCTTGAAAGACAGCAGGTATTATGGTATGGTGATGTCAATCCGTCCGTCCACTATGGAACACAATAACTTTAGTAAATGTCAGGTGTTTTCATGAAACTCATACAGAATGTGTAAATAGTGTAGTGGAAGCCGCATTTTGATTTAGAGCAAAATCCATTTTCTCGTTACAGAGATATGGGACTTAGATTTTATTTTTACAATGAAAAGATGCTGTGGAATGAGATAACTTTTGTAAACGTCAGTTGTTTTTCATACAGAATGCATAAATAGGTTAGTGGAAGCTACCTTTCGATTTTGAGCAAATTCTGTTTTGTCATTACGAAGTTATGGGACTTGGATTTTATTGACCGGATTGCAAAGCAATTCTGGTCTATGAATTGGCGAAAACCGTCTGTCCGTCCATCTGTTCGTATAGCGTCAACATTTTGTGTTTAGCATTTGCGTTTAGCTTGGTTTCTCTCATACCCTAAAGGGTACTTATGTCAAAGTTGGTAGGTTTGTAGATACTTGAATGTTCTATCCAACCAATACAAAAATTTAGTGACCTTGACCTTGATTTTACGCTTCAGTGAACACACTGTTTTTTGCCTTTACGGTGACCACTTGCATACATATATTGTTAATGTTAATGCAAAGCAATTCTGGTCTATAAATTGGCAAAATCGGTCCATCCATCTGACTGTCCGTCCGTCTGTTGTAAACTTTTTGCGTTTAGCATTTGTAATCCGGTCATACCGGTACCGTACATTTTAATTGAGTACTGGTTGGGAAGGTAAATACAGACGTACGGTATCCAGACAATCTCTATTTTTGTTACTTTTTGACCATTTCAAGTAATTTTAACGGCACAACTTGAAAGAACAACCATCTTTTTAAACAGTATGCCTATGGACATTTTTAAATTTGTTCATTTTAATGAACTGTCTGGATTATCCTCGTGTCCAGATTTACCTTTCCGACTAGCAATACATTGTGTAAGTGGAATTAGTGTCAGTCGGTAAAGTGCCTATCTAATGAGCGAGATGTCCTAGGTTCAAGTCTTGTTAGTGGCTTGTCTGTACCCAGTCCTTTCAGATAAGATGGTAAAAATCTAGGTTTCTGAAAAAACATGGTACGTAAAAGACGCCTCATTGCTTCAGGAGGGTATGTTGCTTAGGTCCTAATTTCTGACCGTTACATCAAGCAGCTGCACCATATGAGTGCTAAAATTTTGATGTAACATTAAGCCAGAATCAAACATACAAACAGTAATCAAGTGTTTGTTTTAGACTCTTTACTCTCATTTTAAAGTATCACAAAGGATTGCTTTGGCACAAAAGCCACGACTGCTTGACCATATGCACATGTACTCCTCGCTTTAATGCGGAAGGAAATTTGTGTTAACTTGATTTATTTCCACATACGCTCAGTCCAGTCGCACATTCACATGCCCACATTTGTAATTCTTTCTATACAGTTGTGCAGATGGAGGAAATAAAATGGATATAACAAAATCACAGAAAATGTCGACATATATATGTTTATTTTATTCAATGTAATGTTAAAATGACACCCCACATTAAGGGATTCGTATGTACTGGTAATATAACAAAGGAAATTACAACATAGACATGCAATAAGGTATTTATGAAAAACTTTGTCAGTTTATACTGTAAAGAAACTAGTATAATTACTTTTAAATTTTATTTCATTTATATATTTTTATTCATTTATTTACGAGTCTTTTTCTTATTAATTATTTATTTTCAATTAATTTATCTCTGTTTTAATTTCTTATTTATTTATTTAATTATTAATCTTATCATTTTTATATTTTAGCTATTTTCTATCATCAGTGAATAATATAATTATCATTATTATTATTATTTTTATTAATTCTGTTATTATTATTACATGTATTATGATTATTATTATTATTGTTATTGTAAAATAAGAATAAATTTCATTATATTCATTTTTTGGAAATTGTGTTCAATATTTTAAAAATTCAACTCTTAGCGCTTAAGGGTTTTATTTAATTCTAAATATTTTATTTACACATTTATATGTTCTTATACTTTAATATACAATATACATTCTGTATATAGCGATCCCTTTTTACATTCTTCTATATGTACATGTTAATATGAGTTTTAAGTTGTAAGCAAGCAAATGTGGCTGTCAAGTGTGTTCACGTGGCAGTCAAGTGCATTAATGTGGTCTTGAAATCAAGTTCACTCAGAAATCTGCATTAACATCAGCAGTCCTGAGTGCACAAGGAAAGCAAACTTAACATTAATGCGATGTTAATATAATGTTATACATGTATTAGGACTGCAATTCATTGTAACAAGCATCAATGATGAACCCAAAACTCTAACACTAAAAGTAGCTTATAAACATAAATGGCTTTCATTGATTTATAAATTTTTTTCACAGATTTTTGAGCTCTTGGCCTTTATCAAGTGAAAAACGGAAATTTATTCAACACTTACGTAAATTTCATCAGATCATTATAATATATTACAAAACTTGATAAAGGCCTGGAGGCTCAAAATTTGTGAAAAAGAGTGTTGCCATTTTCTTAGAAGGACTTTTTAAAATATCTGTGTATTGTATATTTTTTGTTTTACATGTAGAGAAGAGAGAAAATTGCAGCTCTTGAAGCCAATAAAGAGAAGAAAAAGACTGACTTCAAACAAGGGAAAATGTTTGGTGTAAGTTTTTTTCATTTTCCAAGTTCAAAAGCAGATTACTTTGAGGAAATTAACTCACTTCCTCTGATTTATTTATGATATTGTTGATATACAATGGTACTGACATCTACTTGGGGACAACTCTGGCCAAGTACTCCTTGTGCTGGACGTTACTGTAGTTCCTGATTTGGGTCAAGTCAGCATTTGATCTCCTTGTCAAGTGAAAAGGCTCATTGCTGCACCTGACTTAGGTACAGTTTTCTCCAGGAAATCCAGTACTGAATGCTGATTGTGACTTCATACTTGTGAGTTAAAAATTGAAAAGTTCAAGGTTTGTGATGGGTCATGCAAATTAACAGTAAATGTTCATCTTTTGCTTGGTAGTATTGGATCAGCTGATTAATTCTGCTTTATATTCTCAAAACATTAGTTAGAAAGATTGTAGATTTAAGCACAAGTGATAGTTATTTGATTTCCTCCCATTAACATTCATATTAAAGGAAAAGTTCTAGCATGTCAAAGTCCTATGACCAAAAGGCTATAGGTTTGAGACCCATTTAGGGTTATTTAGTTTCTCCAGAACAGAGGTCCTACTTTGTCCTCAGAACAGAGGTCCTAATTTGTCCTCAGGACAGAGGTCCTACTTTGTTCGCAGAACAGAGATCCTTATTTGTTCTCAGAACAGAGGTCCTACTTTGTCCTCAGGACAGAGGTCCTGATCTGTCCTCAGAACAGAGATCCTTATTTGTCCTCAGAACAGAGCTCGTAATTTGTCAGAGTATGACTTGGCATACTCATGATGCTTCCGTCTTACTGTTTTCTCTCATCATTTCATTACACTGCTATTTACAATCTTTCACAGATTAGTGGACGTGAGATGTTCGAGTTTAACCCTGATTTGGTCGCCATGGACGATGACGAAGCAGACGAGGGAAACATTGAAAGAGAAAAGGACTCTGATGACGAGGTTTGTGAGACTGTATAAAAAAGGCATACTAATGATACTATTAGTTATTAGGTTTGTTACTGACCTTACACGGAAATATGTGGGGTTGATAAAGCCCATAGTCATAGTCCAAGTCTATGGGCTTTATCAACCCGACATATTTCCATGTAAGGTCAGTAACAAACCTAATAACTGTTTTATTTTGTCGAGGACAATTTACCGTATACACAAATGATCAGTTCCAGAACACCAACGTAGTTCATATTATGATTCTCAGTCTAGTTTTGCCTATTGTCGGCCATTGCCGTACAAATTTTTACAACTGACTCTACACAAGAATTTGTAGGTCAGTCACATGACCAAAATCAAGGGTCAAACCAGTCCAAGGCCAAATAAAAACTTTTGTTCTGATTGTTTGTTGGGGGTTCAAGTCCCTCTACAGTCTTTGAGGGTGTTGTATATTTTTCAGGTTCCTAACTTAAAATATAGGTGCATTTTTGACATAAATTGAACGGCATTGTTTTATTATGCCTCTCTAATCAAAACTTAAGAAACAATAGTCAAAAGGAAAGTTTCATAAAAGAATTATATAAATATGAATTGTCTGTCAAATGACACAGTTAATATTATATCTTATTATACATTGGCGCTTAAAGATTCCTCAGTGCTTTCTGTTGTTCTGTTGCAAAGGATGAAATTTCCTTGCGGTGCACAGCAATTTCAATGAGAACCGGCACCCGATGAAATACCACCACTTCAAATGACAGAAATCGTCTGTTTGAATTTTCTCTGATCTTGAATTTACTACATGTACTCCCATTCATGCTAGGGAACTCAAAATGATATGCTTCAAATTTCTAGATCACCTCCAGGGCTCTACATTAACATTTTTCCCTACTGCGTCATACTTGACCTCATTTTGACTCAAAATTTGCTGGTAAAGAGCATTGCTGTATTACTTTAGATGTGTTTTCAGGATGCTTGTCATTATATATTTATTTCAGGAAGAGATGAATAATGTAAAAGATATCAACTTCGAGGATTTGTCATCGATGGCTCAAGAATGTGATGGAACCGGTACTGTTGCTAAAGATAAAGAGCGTGTCAATGGTGCTGGTGGCGGAGAACCAGATACAGGTAAGTCAAAATCAATATACCGGTAAGCTGGTCACTTGTGCTGATGATGAAAACCAAATACAAGTAGGTCAAAATTAAGAACGAATTAGTTTGACATTTTGATAATAGAGCACCTATTGCCAGCATATTTAATTTAAGTAGAACACTTAGTACTTTGAGGTCAATGGTACAATTGGTAGAAGACAAGTGCAGATATAGGTAAAATGAAATTGGTCAAAAACCAAATACATATATTGGTAAAGTATTGGTACTGGTCGTAGAAAGCTGTGTTGAGGTAGATTGATACAGGTATCTTATTGGCAGACAGCATTCATTTGAGATGGTGGTGGAAAGTCCAGGGCAATGAGTAACCGAACTCGATGAAAAATTTGGGGCAAAAAATGTCACTGTTTTAAATTCCATTGAACTTAGGATCTGTAAACTTGTCTTAGAATATTGATCACAAGGACAAGCCCTATGATGTGCAATAAATGCTTATGAAATGCAAATTGAAATGAATTAATTTAAATACAACACAAAAAAAATTGGTGTTGACACTCTGTTTGAAGATGTAAAGATAAACAAAGCAGGTTTTTGATTGAATTGCAAGTAGTAATGTTGTATAGATTATGTCCTTTGTCACTCTGTCCATCAACATTTTTTGTTAAGTTTCTGGTGGAAGTAAAATTTCAGAACTTGATACCTTACATTTGAGATAACTCAATATGCTCTTGATTTTACATGAAATTAGGTCAGTATGACCTCCTTTCTGTGGTGAATATAGGTCCTGATTTTCCTCAATCAGTCTGGCAATATTGTCATTTTAAAATAGTGTCTGAATTGTGTATCATATATTACGTGTTAGAAATATAATAAAAATCCCACATAAACCTACAAATATACCCTCTTTTAGTTCCAGCAGATGAGGAAGGAAAACTGGACCAAGCTGCTGCATTACCTCCAGATCCCAAAACTGAAACAGATGCTGCTATAGCCATGGCGATGGCGGCTACTGTCAACGGAGACCCAGGAATCGAGATAGACGAAGATTTATTTGGTGGTGATGATATAGACGATATAGATGATGATTTAGATACTTTAGACCTTGACGATTAACACTCCCCCCCCTATATTATATATGTACATAAATATATATATTGTAAAGAAAGAGGTGGATGCAATCATTTATAATAGCATTACAAAGTTTAATTCAAAACAAATAAAATATTGCAAGTTTGGTTCATTAGATGTTACAGTGTTCAAAATTATTTGTAGACCACAAAAAAATGTTATTACCCCGTTTATACTGGGACCGAGTAACATCTCATTGTCACTACATTCTATGAATGCAATATTGAAATGTTTTAGGAAACTGTTTTCTTGGTTTGATATACTTCATGTGTATTTTGAACTCGATAAAAGTTTCCACAAAAGACCGTGTTTCTTTATGTTCCACACAATCTTTGTGGTGCAGTAGGTTGTCTATTTTCTATTTGATGAAAATAGTCCAAAGGATGAAATGGGTATGAACTTGTGATATACGAAGAAACAGTAAAATTTTTCGGCATTTTATGTATACATGTGTGTGGAAAAAAGATCCAGACTAACAGAGAAGGGTTTTTATATCATACATTGAGAAACAAGGTATTTATTTGTATGGCCTTCATCTTTGAAATCTTTACAAAGAATTATACTTTTATTTAAAAAGGTGGATATGTTGCAAAAACGTGTTCCAACTTTGGAATTGAAAAATAAAGGTCATTCTACTTGTATGCAGACTTTTACATCTGCATTTTTTTTTTTTTTTTTTTTTGGGGGGGGGGGAAGCAGGGGGGATTATTTTTGAGGTTTGGAACTTAAAATTTTATTATGAAGTAATTAAGAAAATCCTTCATTGGTGCCTTTGGTTTTTTTTTTTTTTAGTTGGCATCTTCTTTTTGCCCATGATGCAACCTTAAGCTTATTTTTGTAATTGATACTTTTTCTCATTAATATCCATCAAAAACTTGCTATTTAAGATCCTTGTGACACATAGACAAAAAATACATACATATATATATATATATATATATATATATATATATATATATATATATATATATATACTTCAAAAAGCAAAGCAGAGAACACAGATTCTCTTTCAGGTTTTAAATTTGCAAAATTGATCACATTAACATGGAGAAACCTTGAATACACTAAAAGCTGTCATAATGTCCACCTCTGTAAATGATCATGTGCTCATGAAAGTGACTTTCCATCAAATATCCAGGTTTTTTTTTTTTTGGGGTTTTTTTTTCTTGCAAATTGATCTCTGTATAAAAGTCACTTCTGTATAAAAGTCACCTTTGTATAAAGGCCACCTCTGTGTAAAGGTCACCTCTGTATGAAGGTCACTTTTAAGTCTTCCCTTTAATAACCTTTTCATATTGGTTTGGTCATACATGTATGTGTTTACAAGATTTTTCAAATACTAGCAACTGATATCGCAACTTTTCTGGGAATGTTTTGCAAATAAGGGAAGCAATACCTCATTTCAAATGCATTACTGTTTATACCTTACAAGGAACTTGTTGCTTCTCCATATTTGGTTATAATTTGTGGTTGAAAATTACAAAATGCTGATGATTAAACCATTACCATTATTCTTTGCTTCTTTGTACTTATTTTGCTCAATCAATTTCACTGGGCCATTACCTCCCAGTTTCAAACTCGAGTTTTATCTCTCTTTTCTTGTCAATGAGCGAAAATTTACTGATTCTGTATCAGTAAAACTAGTCTCACATATTCCTTTGATGAACCAATATAACACAGTGGATATTGTGCTTATATCTCAAATATTGGTAAATAAATCATGTGATTACTTTGAGATGACACCTTCCACCTAATGTACATGTACTATATTTTACAGTATAGACTAAGTCGAAGGGGCTGTCTTAAAGTAATCATAGGATTTATTTAGGAATACCTTGCCAGCAAAGATTTCAGGTTTTAGCCCGACCAGAAATTATTTCGTGCTCTTTATTTCTGAGCAGTAAAAAGACCTGTCCCTGCTGCAATGGTTGAAATTTCTGCTCAGATGACGTCACATTTTAAAATAGCTTTCTTTAAGTTTGACATGACAATCTTGTTCTAAGCTCGATCTGTACAGATAGGACGTGATTACCATGCTTCTTACTTACACAATAAAGGTCACGTTGCGTTTGTCGTCCCATCATTCATTGCGGGGTTTTTTTCTGTCGATTCTCATATGTAAACAATGATAGCCTTGTGTTGCCAAGATTATCTCACATCATGGTGACATTTACTTGATGCATTCCACAGAAATTATTACCAATGTCTACCGCGACACAGGGCCTTGGCTGCTGACGATGGGACATCGACGAGACACGATTTCGGAATCTTTCTTGTGCCTATGTCTACTGCGTCATAGGGCCTCGGATCTATGATGAGTGGACATCGACGAGCCACGATTGCGAAATCTTGCTTGTACCAGTGTCTACCGCGTCATAGGACTCGGTTTCTGACAACAGAACATCAACGAGCCACGATTGCGAAATTTTGCTTGTGTCAATATCTACCGCGTCATAGGACCTCTGTTTCTGACGACGGGACATCAACGAGCCACGATTGCATAATCTTTCTTGTACCAATGTCTACCGCGTCATAGGGCCTCGGTTTCTGACGACGGGACATCAACGAGCCACGAGTGTAAAATCTTACTTGTGCCAATGTCTACCGCGGTATAGGGCCTCGGATCTATGACAATGGGACCTCAGCGAGCCATGATTGAGAAAGGTTTCTTGTTTCAATGTCTACCGCGTCATAGGGCCTCGGTTGTTGACGGGACATCGACAAGCCATGATTTCGGAATCTTTCTTGTGCCATTGTATACCGCGTCACAGGGCCTCGGTTGTTGACGATGAGACATCAACAAGCCATGATTTCGGAATCTTTCTTGTGCCACTGTCTACCGTGACACAGGGCCTCGGTTGTTGACGACGGGACATCGATGAGCCATTTGTGGGACTCGAACCTAGCACCTCTTGGCCAAGCTACATACTGAACTACGACGGCCCGGCTTATGTTCAATGTACAAATTTGGAAAATTGCAAATTAGGAAAAGAAATCGCATGTGATATATTATTGCATTTAATCACTCTGAAAACTTTTACAAATTGTTATCATACATGAAAGCATAATAATTATTAATCCAGATACATTTTTAAATATTAACTCGATATTAAATTCCAGTAACATTTACTTGAGTCAATCAATTGCAACATATAATTACATATTTCAGGCAAGAAAGATATGAATTGATATGCACCTTTGATATTGAATGGTAAGTCTTGTAATGAATCGGTGTGAAAAAGGCTTTGGTGATATTAAGGATGCACATCTAATGTGGGTGAAGGGGAAGGAATGGCTGTTGGCAACGGGGGATTAATGGCAAACTTAGCCTGAGCCATTCCTCATCGTGTAATCCTTCTTTCTCGACCAAATTCTAAATAACGAGGACCACCGCCAATCAAAATTCGTAGACATTTTCCTTAATTTATAGATCTGATATATTAGTATAATATGCATAGGGTTTTATCACTGAATTATAAAAAGTATGAATAAATGTTAGTTGGCACACATTTGAAATTAACACTAGGGAATTACAGTGGTAATTTGAACTTTGAAAACAGACATTTCTTTTTGAAACAGACACGTACTTTCGCTTCCTCTTTCAAACACAACTTGACATTTCATTCTTTGTGTATGTACGTCTTCAACCTGGACAAACAAGATGATTTACTCAAGATGAAAATTACATCTCGTGAGAAGAATGGACATACAAAACCGGACATTCCACGTGACTTTTCCCTTCTGACTGCATACAGATACAGGTAAAATCGAACACTCCACATATTCCTGAACATTCGTCAACAGATATGAAGTTCATTTGAGATTATCTGCTTTCATCTTCCACAGCTTCTTTCTCTCAATGAGAGAGGTCAACATTTCCGTAAACAGACGGTCAACTCCCTCTCCAGTGGCCGCCGAAGTTTCGTAGTACCTGATTAAACAAAATAACAAGGCAAATTTTGAAATGTATAGGGCAAAGGTCAAGGTCACGAGGTCAGTGACCTTAGTGTTATTATTAAGGGCTTTTATTGTGGAGTATGCTTGTCAAATATGAAATCCCTATACCTCACGGTTAAAAAATTACGGATACAAAGTCCAAGTAAGGCAAATTTTGAGTTGTAGGTGAAAGGTCACGCTCAAAATCACAAGGTCATTGACCTTGCTGTAATTTGACAGGGTTTTGTAAGTGGATTATGCATGCCAAATCTCTATCTCTCACGGTTCAAAAGTTAACTGACAAAGAGACGGACAAGTAAAAACTATATGTATGTCCCCGATCTATTGATCGGGCGGGGCATAAAAACAAGTTGTGTGAATAACCCATGATTTAGTTCAGAACTGGATGTGACGATATTTGAAGACAGCTCGCCTGTGTAGAACCATGTTCACCCAAGTTACCGTCTATAATGTAAAGTTTTATCTTCTAGCTCTTTTTTTTCAAGTTTCGTTTTGCTTATGTCATATGATTCGATCAAATAAAGATAAAAGCATTATAATGGATCGATATAGAGCTAGAGAATGTTAAACTATGTAGGGTGTAGATTTTGTAGCAATCATTTCATATCGGAATTCAGATATTGTAGAAACAAAATAGAAAGGTGTCATTAGCAGTAATTCAGTCGGAGTTCCCTCCCGTTGACGGCCATATTGGTAATCAAGCGGGAGTTTTTGCATAAGATTTATTCTAAGTTTCATTAATTTTTTCAGAAGGTTGTTTATATATTTCACACTTCTTTGGAAACTTTTTTACATTGCTTAATGTCTCGAACCTTGCTAAAGTATCGCAAACATACAGGAAATATCCCTAGTTTGGAGAAAAAGCCAATATAATCTGGTTTATTTATGATCAAATACTCTCTTATATACCTCAAAGATGGCGGACAACGTATCAAAAGGGAAGTAACTCAAATGAAATTTTATGCTAATGAAACCTACATATATATAAACATGTAAGATCACATTCAAACTTACTTGACTTTATTTTGTTGCGCCCATTTCCGGGATTCCTCCATTTTCACGGTGCGTTTTCCCTTCAAATCAGTCTAAAGAAAAATTGATAAAAATTTCATTCGCTAACTTCAAAGAGCTTAAGAGGTCACTGTTTAACATATTTAAAGAAATTGCAGAATCGATGTTAGTCAAAATTACAGGAAGAGGAGAGAGGGGATATTTATCATAATACATGTCCGAAATCGTCCGGTTTTGTTGTTGTTGTTCGGGGTTTATTTGGGGGGGGGGGGTTCAAAACTGAAGTTCTTGTGGCTGTCCACACAGGCACACTCCCACACTACATGATATAAGTTTACATAGCTCTCTCTCTCAATAGTTTTATGGTCTATACTGGGCAATATTCAAAACTACAATGTCTGTTTCCCCTCCACAATTTTTGACAAGAAATTCCGAACTATGAGCATTCCAATTTTTTCAGTAGAAGTGTTGCGAAATTGATAAAACATATGGAATTGTAAAGATATTGTCAAGTTTAAGAGAAATTACTCAGTACTACTTAAATTTAGTCACTGTTGTCAAAATGTACAACATTTGAATAAAGCGCCCAGAAATTTCAAATCAATGTACCATGAACCATGTCCGTGCTAAAAAGTTTTAAAGCCCTGATCTCTCTCTCTCTCTCTCGATCTCTCTCTCTCTCTCTCTCATCCTTATTATGATTTTGGTCATTCTGGCCATCTCACCTTATTGGCCACTAAGATAATATCAGGACTTCCGCTGGAGTACTTGGTCACTTCCTTCATCCACACGTCCAGAGTCTCAAACGTCGTTGTGTTCGTAACGTCAAAGACCAGAAAAATGGCGTCCGTGTTGATGTACAATTCATTTCTGACGTCTATGTACTCTGGACTGCCGGATAAATCCCAGAGATGGACTCGTACTGTAAGAGATGTACATCCAAATAGACTATCATGAAAAGGAGTTGAGCATTTCTTTCGAGTTAAAAATTCGTCTCCTTTAAGTTTTAATGGAGCCGTACTTGCGAGGAACCAGTCCCCGGCTAAGACCAGTTACCAACTACTACGTTATTAAGGGTATTCAAAACGTGAATTGACGAATATTTAGTATCCTATGTATTGCAGACAGTCACGTGAAAAAATCTCAAAAATTCACGTTTCAGAGGCCGACATAACGTGGTAGCCGGTAACTGGACTTAGCCGGTAACTGGTACACTACCAGTATAGCTCAGTCGTAATCAGTTACGTCCTTTGTTGGGTACAACAAGGTCCCGTGCTATACACTGACCGGTAAACCCACCAATGTCATGTCTTTCGGATAAGGCAGTAACAAAACAAAACAAAAAGCTAGGTCCCGTTTCACGGTGGACACTGGCAAGTATATTTCTACGTTCCTTGTGCGGTTTTGTTGCATTGGTCTAAATTTCCGTGCAGTGTCTCAGAAGAATTCTGTAACCTTATAAACAACGAACAAACAAAAATAGCCCCAGTTGCGGATTCATGGGCGTATATACTCGCAGCACCACTTTAAGCCGTAGCCGAAAATCCCAAGGCATATTCGAAACAATACAGACACGTACAGTGTATCCAGGAATTTTGCTGAGAATGGCCCATGCAGTATATATTTTCAAAACGGGAGCCAAGCCGTGTGAATGAAAATATAACTGAATTTACAACGAAAGTTACCCCCCCCCGAAAAAAATTATAAAATTATTTTTGCCGATACTTAGACGAAGTGCAGATTTCCGGTCAGGTCGAGACTGCCGGAGAAATGAAAGTTGGTCAGACTACCTTAAACAAAGGCGTATTGTTTATTCATTATTTTTTTTAATTCATCTTTTTCTTTATTATCACTGCGTTTTCCATGAATGCAACAGCTCTTTTTTCAAAACAATGCATAAAGCCTTACTTCCTGTAGGATTTAGTGTTAAACCGAGCTTTCCCATAATTAAAGAATAAACTGCTTAAATCTGATAAGTATCTTTCACAGCAGATTAAGGTAATCTTATCTCTTAATGAGTAAATGTGTACAGGCACCGCCAACCACAGAATAGAATCTACATTTAAAAATAACATTTTATTCGCGAGTTTGAATCGACACGAAAATAGGAGCTTAGTACATCATAAGACACCTGTAATGGTACTAAACCTTGTACTAATATATATGCAGTGCTATTCGCGAAAATTGTCCTTCGCGAAAAGTCAATGTTTTTAAGATGAGACCTCCACTTGCTCCTTTCTACGGGTGGGTGGGAGGGGGCTAACTTACACTGATTTTGGGTACGGACGCACGGCTGAAGTCGCTGGCATTCTACCCATTTATTTATTGAGCAAAGTGTAAAAATATACCATTCATATAGATCTACTGGCGATCAGTGATGACGTATTCCGCATAAACTTTTGCGTGTCGTATTAAAAATGACAACAGAAATAGACTTCTCTATTATTTACCATGAAAAGACTTGCAATCAGTTTCTGCATTCCAGATTCTAGTGCAAAAATATCTTTTCTTTTAATCTTCACGGGCGTACATACGTTTTACCTATTCATATATTTTGTGATTAGATAGATACCCATTGATATATATATTTGAAGGGAAAATGATACTCACTAATACATTGGGTTGCCTTAAAAGTATACCTATTCCAGCCCTACGTCTTTGTATAGAAAGTTAAACACCCCATCCACCCCCGCCCCGTCCGTGTGTTCCGTCGATTTTTCTCACTAGAATGTCTGGAGAAAATCGCATTGGAATCACGTTCTATAGAGACCCTTATCTCTTGAAACCTCGACAGTCATCTCACTTTGCAAAAAAGAGCATACGTACTCGCAATGTGTATTTAAAGAAGTTCCCTCGCATTCAGCGTACATTCTTATATAGGATGCATTCTGAACGCGAGGGAACATCTCATAAAAAGCGTACATATTTCGAGTACCTATGCAAAATAGAAGTCATATAACACACGTAAATGTTCTACGTATATACGGAACAGCGGCGAGGTATTGAGAGAAAATTCTTTTTTTTTTCCCGGAATTAAAGATTTGGGGGCATCTAGTTTTGCCCTGTCTGTCTGATTGTATAACTTTTGAATCTTAAGAGGTTAGGCTTTCATATTTCACATACGTATTTCTTGCGACAAGGCATAAATATCCGTCTCTACAATAATTTTCGATATCGTGACCTTGACTTTGACCTTTGACCTATATGTCAAAACTTTCAAAATTTGGACTTTAGTGCCGTCGGGGGCTTTTGTGTTTCAGAAAATATCTTATTGTTTTAAAGTGATTCCAAATGCCATTTTCTTCAGATTTTCCACAACTTAGTAAAGATCTGGATTAAATCAGACTGCCGAATGAACCGGTAGCAAGCAAGCTAGCTTCTTCTGAACATCAAGTCTCATGAAATAAAACTGATGTGACATGTACAAAATCTTAACAATGTTTTAAAAAATGTAAGTCTTGCTATACCAAACATGTGTCATCATTGTATGATCTTAAATGCGACAATCTGATGCCGAGAGAGAGAGAGAGAGAGAGAGAGAGAGAGAGAGTTTACTTACAGTCTACCCCTTCAATATTCTGAATCTTGAAACCATAATCTACTCCGACCGTTGGTTGATACCCATTACTAAACTGGAAAATATAATTAATTTCGATTTTAAAAAGTTATATAGAACACGAAGCAAAACGAAGTTTTCAGCAAAGATTGAAATGAAGATCCTTTGGATAAAATGGTGGTAATTTCATAGAATGTAATCAATATATATATATATATATATATATATATATATATATATATATATATATATATATATATATATATATATATATATATATATATATATATATATTATATATATATATATATATATATATATATATATATTTAAAGCAATGTCTCTTACCCGACAGTACTTAAAGTAATATACTTTGTTCGATCTGTTACGCTGAAACTTAAAAAGGCATTTTCTGATTTTCTGACTTTCATTCAAAGCAGAAAATAGCATTTGCTTATTAATTTATGTCAATAAAACTTTTTTAAAAGACTTTCAGTAAATATTCTACAAAGTAAGAAGTGGTAAAACAGTTAAAGAGCCATGCACGTGCACGATGGGCCAGGCGACAGTGACAGTGATTCTCAACGGTTACTCAACCACCAACCCCCCACCCCGCTCTCCCGACGGAAGTCCTATATTTACTGTGTATATGATTTATACATACCTTGCTTTCGCAGAAATGTTTAATGAGGCAAGTTTTGCCTACACATGCATTTCCAATTCCAACAACCTGTAAATTAATTTAAACAACATACATTGTATTCAATAATTGCATGAATATGAGATTGGGGGGGGGGGGGGGGGGGGGCAGGGGGGTATGGATTCATCCTTTGATAATGAAAATATATAGGAACGGGAAGTACGGGTTTACCCTTTGAAAACAGAGATAAAAGGGAAATGGGAAGTAGTGTTTACGACAAATGATAAACAATGACCTTGCTTTTTGAAAAAAAAAATCTATGAGAGGTGATATGCAACCCTGTGCTTAATATCTCCCCTCTGAACCTCTCAAAGTATTGCAGTGACATTCGTTTTATATACTTGTGCCATTTAAAATAGATTCATACATGACTAACATGTACATTACTCTATGTCTCAAAGCTATATCCGGCACTTTTCTAAAAAGGTGGGGTGTTCCACATTTCAATGAAAACAAAAATTGTCAAAAAAAGGGGGGGAATAATCTTCAAAAAGAGTCAAAATGACTTTCTTTTGGTAAAATCTTATCCGTAATTGGCTGTGGCTTGGACTGCAAACCCAGTAATCCCCTCTTGAAACACCAAATACTCTTGTATATCAGGTCTTTGCAATGTGTGTACTTATATTTTTTTATATTGACGGCACTTATGCAGTTTGCGCCCGATAACCTGTACATCTATAGTACGTGTATCTACATGAATACACATTATAAATCATTTAAGCTTTATTAATAAATATAAGTGCTTAATTTAGAGGGTGCAAAACAAATCTGGAGTGTGGGATAACCAATATTGGTGGAGATTATGCAGAAGGGAAAGGGGGGGGGCGCTTCCTATAAGCCAAAGTACAAGAGGAACTGGCGTTATATGTATTAACTATCCTGCTTTTGAAGATCGTCTACTTGTATTGGTGGCTTTACGATCGTAGATTTCAACGACCAGTCCCCATGATTCCAATGCATTCTAGAATATCTAAAATAGAGCTAGTATTTTTTTCGAATATTAGACTGATAAGAAGTCCTCCAAAGGGAAGTGTGAATTAAATAAAGAAATACTTAGATCTTATGTCCACAAATTTTCGGCCACTTGGTCTTTATCAAGGGAAAACAAATAACAACAAAGTCTCTAAGTGAAATCCATATCAGTCCATGCATCGTAAAAGCTTTGTACGTACTTGTAGACATTGAGTGTTTTAAAAGTTGGGGTTTTTTTCTGTTATATCGAGAAGAATTTAAACTCAATCATTTTTCAGCCGCGAAGAGTAATGATGTACTTACTTTAATCCAAACGAGAGAATTTACTGCATCCTGTGGATTTTTAGTCAGATTTCCGGGTTTCCGATCCATTCTTTGTTTTCATGCTTTTATTTAGACGGGCGCCGCCATATTGTTGTTACCCTCGTTACGTGTAAACAATATGCTCTTTGTTTCATTTTTACACATAAATAATATGTAATTAGTTACTTTGACTAAATTTAATACAATATATATTTCACTTGGTTTGCTTCAGATGATTTGGAATAGATAAATTTATCACAATCATCCTCGTTAAATGACACGTTGCCTTAATTTATTTATAGATATTTTATTTACATTTCTCGAAAATCTCTGACTTTTACCTTTCCTCTGAGGC
This sequence comes from Pteria penguin, assembly GCA_035048485.1. Taxonomy (NCBI): domain Eukaryota; kingdom Metazoa; phylum Mollusca; class Bivalvia; order Pterioida; family Pteriidae; genus Pteria; species Pteria penguin. The sequence continues at coordinate 16,188,643 of CM068593.1, read as the reverse complement.
AAAACCCCAAAGCCATCTTTCATACATGCGCATGTGCGTTGTAGGGATTTTCCAATTTAGCGGTAAAGAAAATAGTGAAAGTAGAAGCAGAAGGAAGCAAGGAGACAACAAAGTTATTTTTACAAATGGCAAACATTGTTTTAACATACATATTTTGGTTAGTGGGTGGGTGGTTTGGACTTCATCACTTTTATTTAGGTCGTGACAGACAGGCATTTATATGGTGGGCCACATGGGGAGGTTGCTTCGGACTCGGATGGTTCCGAGATTTATGGAGGATCCCGGAGTATATTTATTCTGCTAACCGAGACCCTAGCTATATCAGCGAGTTAAAAAGTCGAATGAAAATGTATCAAAAGCCGCCTTTTAGTGTGATACGGTTTGCCGGTGAAATCATCGTGGGTTACATATTTGGTTTGTTGGTTCGGTTAGCAGTGCCAGAAGAATTTGTGGCGGGAATTTTCGGGCAGCTGTTGGCTTTAGTAGTACCTCCTCTCGCAATTGCTGTAGGTAAGTAATTTTCTATCATGTAATAACTCTTACGTTACATGTGATTTTGGGCTGAAAACCAAGTTTTACATGTTTTACTGAAGTGATAGCACAGTATAAATGCAGATGTTTACTAAACCAACATTCAGATGTTTTGTGTAAAGAAAAATATGCAGTATTTGAATAAGAGTGTAAGTGTTGATGTTATTGTGATGTTATGGACTCGGCTTTTGCTGAGCTTGAATCTTGTGACACAAAGGACTGTGTAACATATCATCAGAACCAGGATGTTGATGTCAAACACCCAGCTGAAGCTTGTATTAGTGTCACCTTGATTTGATAACTGTAAACTTTCTGAAAGTTTGCATAACAAAATAACAAACCTTTGGGTTTTTTGGGGTTTTTTTGTTTTGAGGGTTTTTTTTTTTTGGTCATTTACAATTAAAAATTTCAATGCAAACCTATTTTCCCATTAATAAATAAAAATTGCAAAGTCTATATGAAGTCACAGTCTATATTGGTCTAGTTATAGATATATAAGGAATCTGCTTTAAGATTGAGCATTTCAGAATTTTACAGGCTTCTTTCAATTGAGTAGGTAGAATTTATAGGCAGAGAACCATAGCTAATTTCTATCTTAGGTTTCCAAAAGTGGAAACTCTGGCAGGGGAGGAGGGAAAGTATGACTGATTCCAGTATCAAACCAGACAATTCAATGGTGAGAGCGTCTGGTTCTGGATTTTGATTTCTGGGTTCAGCTACAATCTTTCACTTTGTCTGTTACATACACAAATTAATATAAATCCAAAAATTTAATTAATTTAATAAGAATGAGAGATCAGTATTTGAATTATTGTATTCTGCCAAAATCACTCCAGTAATTTGTATTGTAAAGTATGAGTAGATCTATCCTTTGTGAAATCTGATTGCCCTGATCATTCTGCCTATGTGAAATCTGATTGTTCTGATCATTCTGCCTTTGTGAAATCTGATTACCCTGATCATTTTGCCTCAATGTAACTTTAAATGAATTTTATGTCATTCTTATTTTCACTTCAGGAGTAAATCTTGTAGCCAACGTTGAGCCTCACACTGCAGATATGAAGTATTGTATAATTGGAGCTTACATTGGGTTGCCATGGTTACTCTATGACTCGCAGAATCTTGTGTATTCCGCTGTAATATCCTCCATCTTTGTAAACTGGAAAAGCAAAGATTGGGACTTGAATACAAATAAGCCAAGGAAAGGCTTCTGTAAGCGTGTTATGATTTTAACAGCATGTGGGACTATTTACTTGTTTCTTTGGGGTTCAACAATTTATTTCAATGCGTCAATTACGACTCGAGATGGGGAAAGCATTCCTCTCCGAGAGGCTATACCCAATTTTTTTAATTCTCCGGCATGGGATGATACCAAGGAAACCTTAAGGCAGATCTACAAGTACTGGAGTATTCATGGATTTTCCAAAATATGGGAAGAAATTGTTGAAAAACTAGATCCGGAAGGAGAGGCAAATGCATTAAAGGTATATTGAATAGCTTTATTTATTCTAAGACTAGAAATAGTTTCCATGTTAGGTCATACCGGTAACTGAATTTAAGATTCGATGTTGCAAGAGAAAAACAATTGTTTACTTTCACTTTTTCAGAACTCTTTTTTTTTTCATATTTTATTGAAGGTTATTGAAATTTGATTAAAATTATTGGTATGATAACATGCAGTTTGCACAAATGTGAGGTTTGATAAAACATTTTGCTTGATAAACATGTTGCTTCCGTATGCATGTGGTATGAAGAGACTGTTGAAAATCTTACACAGAAACTTGTTATTCATTGCATTACTGTTCAGTTTAACTTGTAATTTAATTAAATTCGTTTTTGAGTAATGCATAATTGATAGGTATAACTAGTCATTGAATATTTCATTAGTAGTAGGTTGACATTTTTCTGAATTTTCATTTTCTCATTTACCAGAATTTAAGTAAATTTAATGTATTAAATGCACACATGTACATGTATGACAAAACAAATCTGGAAAAACTGTTCTAGGCAGATGACTATCAACTGCCCTTTATTTGTGACAGTTAGATTAATGTTTTCTATTTCGATATAAGACAGCATTTTGCAACGTCTTAGTATATTGGTGATAAAGTTCGTACTTTGTTCATACTTACATGTAGTACATATTACTTATCTGTAATATGTACAGGGATCTCTTCATGGTTACTTCATGCAGAAATAACACCCGATCCTCTCTAGCAAAGCACGAGGATTGCAGACTGCTTCTCTCTCTCTCTTCTTGGAAAGCTATAGTGAATATATGCATGTATATCCTTTGCAAATTATGAAGCCACATGGCTATGGGTCCCTAACTTTTGAGATTTAGGGACCAAAGTAAAAATCATCTGTTTGAACAAAATCATAATTTGCATTTTTTCAGAGATTTGTGATTAAATCTCATTAGAAATTTTTTGAAACAACTTTTAAATGCATGCATTCATTTTGTATGCTATTAAATACATAGATTTTAAGAAATGGTTTACTTTAAGAAGCCACCTAGACCCCTGATAGTGGAAGTTTTCGAGCACAGCTCAAAATCTAGTAGCCATGAATTACTGGGTGGATCATTAATCCTTTTCTTGCTATTTCTTGGATGTGTAAGTGTTGTTTATTTACTCAAAAGACAAAACACATTCACTCCACAACTCTTTTTGACAGGTTCTTGAATTAGACGAAAATGCAACAGAAAAAGAAATAAAGGCGAAGTACAAAGAAATGGCTAAAAAATACCATCCTGACAAAGAGAAAGATCCTGCCAAGAAGGAAGCTGCAGCAGAAAAATTCATGGAAATCCAGAAAGCATATGAAACTTTGTCAGAAATCAAAAATAAAAGAGCTGAAAGAAATCAACGAAGTCAAAGACGTGGTTCTGATCATGAACAGCGGAAAGGCAAGAGGTGATCTGAAATGTACAGTTAGCGTTATTTTGCAAGTATATATTATAGTAAAGTGGATAAGTATGATTTTCATTATTATGTTGTATGTGTAAAGGGCATGAAAGAGTATAATTTTTTTTGTATGATTATAATATCATATATGTTATAGTAAAGATGTTTGGGATTTGTATGATTTTCTTGATCAGAATATGGTATTTATTAATTATTGAAAGAAAGAATAAGAATGAAATTATTATGAAAATAATAATACATGTATTATATATATCGTAAAATTATTATAAAAATAATAATATTATATATGTTATAGTAGATGACACAGTGTTAAAGAGTGATATTAAGGTCATAGAAGTAAGTACAGTTTTTCCATGTATTGGATGGTCAATATTGTATGCATAAGATATGGAGGATTTCATGATACATGTATGTGATACCATAAAAAGGCATAATATCAAATTGTATTATGATCTCATGTTGAATTTCCTTCAAACAATAACTAACTATGTCCCACACAAAATATTATCATGATATTTTTTATATCAAAAGTGTTATTTGTATTTTTGATTCACAGTCACGTTGGTAAGTCCCTATTTTAAAAGTATGTTTCACATTTAATAAATGATTAGGTAAATATATAGTTTGTTGAGATGAAATTTTAAATTTAAAGTTTGAATCAATTTTCAGTCCTGGAAATAAGTTTCCAAGTATTTGTTTGGTAAAGAAATATTAGGACAAATATAAAACCATACAGCGGTGCTTTTGTGTATTCACTACAAAGTATACACATCTAGCAGTGCTATGACACAGTGACATTGAAAACAACATACAGCGATGGGTATTTATAAACCTCAGAAAATCTGAGGTGTTGGGTGAAGTCAGAGCAATTTCAGGTGAAGTCAGAACAATTTCAATTTCACAATAATAGAACCCACCTATTAAAAGCATATTCTTTTTGTGGATCAGGGGGCATCTGTGTGCCACAAACACATTTTTGTATAAGACTTAAAGTACATGTAGACTACTAGTACATGCACTTGTAATCCGACCCAAGCTAAGTTTATACTGCATATGAAGAACATTATCTTATTTTCTGCCATAAGTATAAACTCATTTTAGATATACTAGATTCACGAGCATGGAGGAAGTTGATTTCTCAAATGTATTTCAAATTACCAAGTTTTACTGCAGATAAAGAATTCTCTAACAGTTTTTTTTTTAAGGAAAACATGCATGGTTTTAGGATTTTTTTTCTTGCGGGGGGTGGGGGGGGGAGATGGGATGGGTGGGTGGTGGTTTTCAAACTTTCAGCAAAAAATCCGCATCCCTTAATTAGGCAAAAACCTTTGACCCCCTTAAGTGCATCTCAACTTTTTTTCATAAATCATGGTTTATATTTTGCAAATTCCAGGGAAGGTTTGGAACCCCCTCTTGATCTGCGCATGGAAAATTGTCTGAATTTTGACAGAATTTCAAGCATTTGAAAGATTTTTATGAAATTGTGAAATCTTAAATATAAACCATCGAAATTGAGATGAAAGTTGTCCCTTGAATATTGAATAGCTTTGATAGGATTCATAATGTATCAAACAGGAAGGAAGGAGAGATCATGTATGTTCTACCCTTGTCTTTGTAATTCCCTTTATCAAGCTTATGAAAGCTATTCATAAATGTGAAAAAGTAGTAGCTCATCCTGCTCTCGTTGGTTTTATTTGTCAGGATATCAAATTTGTACACATTGCACAGGAAAACTTTTGATGGAATACATCATTTTCAAAGATTTTAAAAAGCTTTCAATAGCTTTTCAGACACAGTCTTTTGTACATTCAGTAATTTTATATTGCCATTTATTCTTTTACATTCTCCTATGATATTAAGTTATCTAATTATTAAGATATTTATTATTAAAATGATAATCATTCAAAATATGGTATATAATTCAGAGAATTTTTCAGAAAATTCTTTTCATATAAAACTGTATGTATGGTTTATGTCCCCTGCCATAAGCCGTGAACTTGGTCTAGGGATCCAGTGCTTGGATTGTGGCACAGTTGATCCCCATTTGATTCCCAGTGCATGCCACTGTTTAAGAGGTTGGTTACCTCATGGGTCCATGTTGTGATATGACAATGGCATACAGGATTAACCTAACAAGCTCATTCTTCACCCATTTAGATGTCCTTCTACGCACAAATGTGAAATGTTATATACTTTCTTATTATATATCATTAAATACCCCATATATGATGTTTTGTGCACAGGGCTTTCGGCTCGTTTGTTCCCCCCTGAAATTACACCAGTATAAGAAGTTTTAGGGGGGGGACCAATGAGATGAAGACCCTGTGGGTTTGTGGCTCAATATTGACGTCATTCTATTTTGACGTAACATACCAAGCATTAGTGTCAAAATAACAGTCCCAGGAAATAGAAGTAAGTGAGGCATTAGGTCCCTTATATCTCATAAAATGCAATTTATCTTTTATCTTGCCTTTGTCCACACAACACATAAAAATGTATATGTATATATATATATATATATATATATATATATACAGTAAAACCTGTCTTAGCAGCCACCTCTATTAAGAGGTCACCTGTCTATAAAGGTTACATTTTAAATTCCCAAAATCTATGTTTTCCTAAATAAAAGACCTCTGTATAAAGGCCACCTGTCTATAAAGGCCACTTTTGATTCTTCCCTTAGCTGACCTTAATAGACAGGTTTGACTGTATATATATATATATATATGAATGAAATAATAATTTTATATGTATAAATGTTTAATCAGCAGCTAAAATATTTAAGATTGAAGTGTGATAAGTCTAAGTAACGACTTTGAAATGCATGTATTTTTACACATGTAAATAGGTAGCAGTAAATGTAATCATTTAGCTAAAATTATGCTCTGAAAATTTAGCTGAATTATAGTTAAAAGTGTGGTAGAAGTGTGGTGTTTTACAACTACATGTACATGTGTATCAGGATGAGATCTGAAAATTCATTTCATGGCCATAGCAAATGAAAATATAAGACATTTTAAAAAGAACTTTCATTTCAAACTACCCGGTAGACCATTCCAAGATTTATGTATGTATACTGTTCTCTCCTTGAGAAGGAATTTACCCGTAGAAATCGAACAAAATTATGGAACAATTATTCATCTCCTCACGCAATTTGATGCTCTCATTCGTTTGTCTTTTTGTCTTTACATTTTAAAATTATATTCTCACAATGTCTGTGTTGTGATTGCACAATTCTTGATAAACTCATGGATGAAACATTGCACAATCATGACACTAACATTGTATGGAGGATTGCTAGTTTGTACATTCAACTCATTTACATTGTGTACATTGTGAAAAATTTTGACAAAATCACAGCATTTGATAGAAATTCATAAAAGTTGGTGCTTTCTTTAAAGGGTAAAAGTCAATTCAAATGCATGAATAAATTTTCGTGATAACTTAAGAAAAAAATGGAATAAATGTTAACATCAGTACAAATTCACAGTAAATGATTAAGGAATAGACCCTTTCACTAGCATTGAGAGAAATATTTTCGCACAATTTTCTACACATTTGTCTTTCTGTGGTGTTTGACATTGTCAAGTGCTTAGATTTAATCTTAGATTGCCATTTCTGAAAATTGCATTCTAGATACGAATTATTTCATATGACACACATTTATATTTATTATCTGTATTTTCTTTGCATTTATAATATAATTATGATTTTTGTCTACCAGTATATTCATGTATTTTTATGTAGAAGTGGGTATGATTTGTTTTATTATGGGTTTATATTATTTAGATGTATATATAAACATGCATTTAATGATATCATTTTATCAGTTGTAACCTTTCAAGTCTTGGTTCATTCTCATGTCAAGGAATGAGTTGCCAATTTTCATGCCATAAGTTTATGGTTTTCTTTTGGTATATGTAATCTGGTTTCTAGTTTCTCCAGGTGTCCAGATTGTAGATCTCTCTTTTTCTTACCAAAATAATCCAGTTTATAGTTTTTTTTTTCAGGTACCCTGGTTTGTCATTTTCTTCAATTCGTCCAGTTTGTTGTTTTCTCCAGGTACTCCAGTTTGTGGTTTTCTCCAGGTGCCAGATGTGGTTCTCTTCCTCCAAATAATCCAGTATATAATTTTTCTGGTACTCTGGTTTGTAGTTTTCAATTCATCCAGTTTGTTGTTTTCTCCAGGTGCTCTGGTCTGTGATTTTCTTCCTCCAGGTACTTTGGTTTGTGGTTCTCTGCCTCTAGGTACACTTGTTTGTGTTTGTCTCCCTACAAGTAATTCAGTTTGTGGTTCTCCTCTAATGATCCAGTTTTTGGGATTTTTTTCCAAGTGCTCTGGCATTTAGTTCCCTCTCTTGAGGTACTTCAGTTTTACCCACCTATAAGCATGAGGATAAGAGAATAAGTTTGAATGTTAACCATTCTCAGTCAATCAATCAAAATATTCTTTTAATTCATTTTACCATTTTACATACTTATCTGAAAATAGCAGCTTTTGTAATATGATCTTTCCATGCTTTGATGTTTTTTTGTTTTTTTTTTTCAATTTTTATTCTTTGTTTATGGCTTATTTACAAAAAACAAAGAATAAAATTAATTTACAGATTCACTTGCAGAAAAATTATCGTTCATTTGTACATGCATTTTTTTTTCAAGTATACATTCCCATATTCCCATACATAGATATTTGTAAAAATGTGTATCATTTATGTTTAAACATTTACTCTGCGCTGCAAGTGCTTTGGATGGTGAATTTGGAAATTTATTTAGAGGAAATTTATGTTTCTTTTGTTATATGCTTGTACATGTACACACATACAACTGATTATGGAATACTGCCGATGGTTGTAAATCTGTTCTATTTTAGAATGTTATGTATGAGATAAAGGATTGCACACACATTCTTTTCGTTTTACAACTCCTTCTTTCCCATGCTTATAATATTCAGGTATTTTGACATTCAAATGAAACAATGTGGTTCCACAAATTGGAATGTAGTATGGCATTCGTGTATTTTGTCACAAACAAAAGTATATATCATGTATATGTGAACTTTTTGAATAATATAGTTAATCAGATTTTTGTTAAAAGGCAGTGTTAGGGTAGTGTTAATCACTTGGTTTGTAGTGAGTGGGATTTGTGTTTGATTTTTTGACGGCACCACCACATTTAAGAGGTTGGTAACCTCCTGTTGCCATGTGGCAATTGATCCATCGCTTTCGGCGAAAATTTATTAAATTTCGTGGTGTCACAATACATTTTCAATATTTTGCCGAGGTATGACCAAGGAGTAAAGTATTTGGACGTCATTTGATTTAACAATCTTTCATGCATAAATAAAAGGGTCAATTAGTAGAAAGCTAAGATACCAAGCGTGGTAGTCAGTAAGGAACATACATTGTAGTAAACAAAACAGAGATACATGTATGGGTAATCACAGACCTCTGAAGAAACAAGAGGTGGGAGCAAGTGCCAATATGGCTGAAAAGTTGTTGAAAGAGACAGAATACCCAAATCAATCATGTAATCAAATTTTTGATAATTATGAAAGGTATAAAGGCACAAAGTTATAAACATAGAATCTTTACTTTTAATTGTAGAAATTATTTTGAATTTTTGAAAAATTGTTAAAAACTATTAAGGCCAGGAATTACAGACATATTCTTGACATTCACACATAGAAGTGAAAGTTTTATATTTAAACATTTCTGGTATATATTTTGTTTTCTTACTGTTATATGCAACGTTTTTTTTAAGCTATGAATTTATTTTCTTTGCTGAAAAATGTTTCTCAAAACATGTAATTTATATTTTGTTTATGATATTTTTGATAACATTAATTTTGGTGATAATGGTAGATTTGTTGGTGTCCATAGTAGATTTAGACAATACAAAGAGGAGAGGAGTGACATTTCAGCTGCTATCTAATAATCTGTTAATATAAGTCATTTCAGTAAGGTGAGTTACCTGCTCTTGTTCATTAGATAGTCCACATAAATGGAAAAGGAGTGGTAAAGAAGTTGGCTGATGCAATTTACTTTTCTTATTTGAAGGGTCATTTTGACCATGGTATAATATTGAGTCTTTACAATAAGTAGAGTAATTTTCCATAGGGACGGTATGTGATGTAAAACAATTATGACGGCATTAATTTCTCTTGATTTTTCGTTTGTGTATTTCCATGAGTTTTAGATCGGTTTGCATAGAATTTTTATACATATATCAAATACCATCCCAAATGGGAGGTAACTCTGTGTAATGAAAAGTCTGGATTGTCAAACAAGTAGAAGTCAGAATTGTACACCTCACAATGATATGCGGAAAATGAGAGAGTTTTTAATAAAGGGCAGACAAATCACCTGAGTGAAATGGCCTATACAAACTTAAAATCATTACAATATTTATATTCCATTTATATGAGTTAGCTTAATGTCAATTTAAGTCAGAGAGTCGTGGGTCCAAATCCATTTGTAGGTACAGGTAACGGTAATCTACACTGCCACATGTTTATACGTCACTTCATTAAAGTTAACAAGAATATTTAAAATTATTTAATAACTGAAAAAAAGATAAAGGTAGAATTTATCTCTTTATAGATACCCAGTACACATCTGTTGTAAAGAAAGATAACTCGAATTCTCAGTTCTTTTGAAAAATGTATGGCTGATTGAGATATTGGCTTAGATAGGTCCAGTGGTAGAACATCTGCATAGTAGGTAGAAGGCACTCATAGTACTGGGTTTGAATTATTTCAAATTTGCCAAAAATTTTCATGTTGCTGGTTACAGAAGTCAATATTTCAACCAATTCTGATCAGTTTTTCATGTTGTGGTGGTATTAAGTATAAATAAGGCAAAAAGAAAATATTGAGTTAATAAAAAATACACGAAACAAAAACATTTGAAAAAATCTCACCAATAAAAAAATCAAAAACAAAAGAAAAAAAATCAACAAATATATAAAAAAAAAAACGTTTTTAGATTACTACCTGCAAAAGATGAAGGGAGTTGTTGTCAAAGCCCATTCTGGTTCTGTTGCTGATGAAAACAGATATTGTACTGTGATTCAGTTGTTTGACTTAGAATGTGTTCTATTTTGATTTATTATACATATATATGTGGTGTACCATTACTACATAAATGGGAATATTTTGTTTTTTTACTTGTTTGTTTTTGCTCTGTTTACATTACTTTGTGCTATTCCTGTATACTTACAGCTGTAGATCATACCACTGTGTAGTGATATGTTCAAACAATATGCTACTTTTTTATGATTATTAAATTGATTTATCTAAAAATGAAATTATTTTGTTCTCGTCTGTAATCATTGAAGACCTGTAGAACTTATGTGATACTGCATTGTCCATTGTGTCCGATCATCTGGTCATTAACAGTAGCTTGTGATTGCTCCTCCTCAAGGACAAAAATTTACAATATAGAGTTATACTCTGATTTGATCAAATATGTGATTTTTTGTGCAAAGAGAGTTATGGTCCATGTTCTTGACTCTGTTACATAGAAAAGGGTCATTTTCCTCTTTTTGTATCCAAACTTGCATGAGGTCTCCTCCCCCATTTGGTAAGTGATTTTGATGAGACTTTGCATGAATGATCTTCTCATGGAAATTGATACATTGAATGTTATAATGTCATAATGATTTGCGCCTTTATGTTTCAAACTAAAATTATAATTTCAAGTCTAATTTTTTTACTACTTATGAAAGTTGTCTATCAAAATGTGTCTCGGAGAGTGTCCTTATACGAGAAGGTTTGTCCAACCTCTTCATTTCATCGTTTATACTGAAATTGAAAGCCAACATGGGCCTTGCCTTCACGTAGTCTTTTCTAGTGGCTAGACCAGAAGAGCTGTAAAACTGACAGCGCCTGTCGTTAAAATATATATCAGCGCTATACGGAGTTTGTTTTGCTATGACATACAGCTAAGTCTGTCTGAAGACGGGCTTTGCATGTCAGATATAGCTTGAATGACCGGTAGCATGTCGGATATCTCTAGTATTTCATAGCATGAGTGGCCAATAGCATGTCAGATATTCCTAGTAGTTCATAACGCGAGTGCCCAATAGCGTGTAAGATATCCCTATTAGTTCATAGCACGAGTGGCTGGTAGCATGTCGGATATCCCTAGTAGTTCATAACGCAAGTATCCGGTAGCATGTCAGATATCCCTAGTACCGGTAGTTCAAAGTGCGAGTGGCCAATAGCATGTCGGATATCCCTAGTTGTTCATAGCGTGAGTGGCCAGTAGCATGTCAGATTTTTCCTAGTAGTTCATAACGTGAGTGCCAAGTAGCGTGTAAGATATCCCTAGTAGTTCATAGCACGAGTGGCTGGTAGCATGCCAGATATCCTTAGTATTTCATAACGCAAGTATCCGGTAGCATGTCCGATATCCCTAGTAGTTCATAGCGTGAGTGGCCAATAGCATGTCTAATATTCCTAGTAGTTCAGATTGTGAGTGCCCACTAGCGTGTAAGATATCCCTATTAGTTCATAGCACGAGTGGCCAATAGCATGTCAGATATCCCTAGTAGTTCATAACGCAAGTATCCGGTAGCATGTCAGATATCCCTAGTAGTTCAGAACGTGAGTGCCCAGTAGCGTGTAAGATATCCCTATTAGTTCATAGCATGAGTGGCCAATAGCATGTCAGATATCCCTAGTCGTTCATAGTGTGAGTGGCCGGTAACATGTTTGATATCCGTAGTAATTCATATCATGAATGTCCGGTAGCATGTCGGATACCCCTAGTAGTTCATAACGCGAGTGGTTGATAACTTTTCAGACATCCTTAGTAGTTCATAGCCTGAATGGCCAGTAGCATGTCAAATTACCCTAGTAGTTCATAGCGTGAGTGGCCGGTAACATTTTAGATATAACTTGTTCTTTCCACGACTGGCTGGTAGCATGTCAGATATCCGTAATAGTTCATAGCGTGAGTGGCTGAAAGCATGTCGGATATCTCTAGCAGTTCAAAATGAGAGGGGCCAGTGGCGTGTCAGATATCCCTAGTAGTTCGTAGCACGAGTGACTGGTAGCATGTCAGATATCCCTAGTAGTTCATATTACGAGTGACTGGTAGCATGTCAGATATCCCAAGTAGTTCATAGTGGGTATGACCGGTATCATGTCGAATATCCCTAGTAGTTCATAGCGTGAGTGGCCGGTAGCATGGCAGATATCCCTGCTAGTTCATAGCGTGAGTGGCCGGTAGCTTATCTGATATCCGTAGTAATTCATAGCGTAATGTCCGGTAGCATATCAGATATCCCTGATAGTTCATAGCGTGCGTGGCCGGTAGCATGACAGATATCCCTGATAATTCATATCGATAGTGGCCAGTAGCATGTCAGATATCCCTAGTAGTTCATAACGTGAGCGGCTGGTAGCATGTCAAATATACTTAGCTGTTCAAAGTGTGACTAGCCAGTAGTATGTCAGAGACGCTTAGTAGTTCATAGCGTGAGTGACCGGTAGCATGTCTGATATCCGTAGTAATTCATACCGTGAATGTCCGGTAGAGTGTCAGATATCCCTGATAGTTCATCGCGTGAGTGCCCAGTAGCATGTCAGATATGCCCAGCTGTTCATATTTTGACTGGCCAGTAGCATAGTTGTTTATAGCGAGGGTGTATGTCCACATGTCAGATATGCCTAGTGTTCATAACGAGGGTGTGTGTTGAGATGTCAGATATGCATAGCTGTCCATAGCGAGGGTGTACGTCCACATGTTAGATATGCCTAGCTCTTTATGGCGAGGGTGTCCGTTGACATGT